>PJEM01016149.1:0-27053 GCA_004023845.1 Helogale parvula | reverse complement strand
CTCCAGTCCTTCCTGGGGAACCACACTTCCTCAGCAGCTCACAGGCTTCGTCCCAATCCGGTCCCGTCCTGTCCCAAGCTTTGCTTCCAGCTCTGAAGTCCTGTCCACCTGGCTGGCAGGATACGCAATGTGTCAGAGGGCGGCCGGTCGGGGGTTGGGGGGGGGACACCAGGCTGTTCTGCCCTTTGGGGAGAGTTGGTCCCGCTCCTGGGGGAACAGATCAAGAACCGAAGACAAGTTCCCGTGGGTGGCCGGGCGTCTACGGAAGCACCTCCCGACGGCAGCCTGGGAGGCCGCTGGCGCACAGGCAGGCAGAGCAGGGGACCTGTGCACACACGTGACAGATCACACTGTGCACGCACCGTCAGAGCCACGGGAGCCGCCGTGGTCTCCGCCCGGCCGGGCCTTGGGGTGGAGCAGGTGTGGGAAGCGCCCGCCGGCGAGGACCGGGTGCGAACCGGTACTGTTGCTTCAGAGTGAGCGCCTGGGGGCGGGGCTGACCTGGAGGGATTAGCTTGATGAAGTGACCGGAGACAGTGACATTCTGTGTGTCTGCGGCCCGGTGAGGTCGCATGAAAAGAGATATCTGAGCGCTAATGGAAGCGTCATTGATGTAACGGAGACTGGGAGGCGCGGAGCCCCCGGCGGAACAGGGAAGTTGGAGGGAGCGGGAATCGGGGCCCTGGTCCCGCCCACGTTCCCGGTGCCCGGCGGCCAATGAGGGGCTGACGGTCCTCCCCCTCGGTCCCGCCCGGCTCCTCGGGTTCTCCCGGGGCTGCGGCTGATGAGCTCGCTCAGAGCCTCCATCATCACGTCTTCCCGTGACCAGAGTGTCTGTGGCTTCAGGGCCACACAGTCATTGACGTGACAGCCGGGAGGGGAGGCCGTGATCGCGCGCATCAGAGACACTCCAGTGCCACCAACCAAGGTGCTCTGATTGGACGAGTCCTGCCCCTCCGGCCCCGCCCCGCTGTGGACACTGCCGGCACGTGGCTGCCTGTCACCCTGGCGGCCCCTGCGAGGGTGGGCCTTGTGGGGACACGGGTCCAGGATGCGGTTAGACGTTTGGACTGGGGGAAACGCTCCCAGGACAGGCTGCAGGCTCCCTGGCCTCTGCTCTCCGATCCCTGCCCCACCCCTGCCCCGTCCTCCCACCGCCAGCCTCAGCTTCAGCCCCCGCGGGGCCTCGGGGGCCTGAGCCTGAGGCTCCGTACGGACAGCAGGGGTGCCCTGGGAGCCGGGAAAGCGGGCGGAGGGCAGGCGCCGGGCGAGTCCACTGGGCGCCCCCCACCCCCCACCCCGCTGTGTCCCTCCGCGTTAGGCCTGGCGGGTCCTCCGGCTGCTGTAAGGCCTGGTGAGCCTCTCGGAGGCCCCGCCGCCGTCCTCACCTCCCTCCGTGTTAATACTTCCCGTGTTCTCTGCTGCCCGACGGGAACCGGCCCCCGGGCCCCTCCCAGGTCCGGAGCCCGCGATCTTTCCTGTGCCGCGCATCGCTTTGCCGTGTTGGTGGAGCCCATGGCCGCTGCTTAGAAGAAGGGTCTCCGGTGCATAATGGAGAATGTGCGGGCGCCCAAGGAAGACCAGTCTGTTGGCACGTACGTGTCCGCGCGCCAGGCAGACACGTGCTGGGGTAGCACACGCGCCTCTTCCTCGGCGCGTCCCGGCGCCAGGCTCGCGGAGGCGCTAACGCTCTGTGCTCCGAAGGAGGGACGTGCGTCCCCAGCGTCCCGAGCTCTCTGCACAAATGCGGTGCGTGCTGCCGTGTCTGCACACCAGAGAGGGGCTCTGGTGCACCTCCAACAGACAGAACACTGTGTGTTAGCTATATTCAAGTTTTAAAATGTTTTTAAATTTTTTGAGAGAGAGAGAGAGAGGGAGAGAGAATGAATGGGATAGTCCCTCATTGATTTCTTGCAGAGAGAAAGTAAGACACAGAAACCAAAGCAGCTCCAGGCCCTGAGCTGTCAGCACAGAGCCTGACGCGGGGCTCCAACCCATGAAGCAAGAGATCATGACCTGAGCTGAAGTCAGACGCCCGACCGACTGAGCCCCCAGGTGCCCCTGTTAACTGTATTTCAATTTTCCAAAAAAGTATGCTTTGTATTGGTGACAGACAGTTGTCATAATTAAATGGCACGCCCGAGTTTAGGTGGAGGTTAGTGGGAAAAAAAAGATAAAATTAAATTTCTTACCTGAGTCCGTGGACCCCTGAATTGTACCCACGGCTCCTCCAGGGCTGGTCAAGGCCGAGAGCCCTTGGTTTCCAGGTCGAGTCCCGGGCCGCCTCATGGTTACAGGCTTCCCAGGGGCCCTGCTTTCTCTGTCCCCGCGGATGTCTGGCCACACCATTGCCTCACGCCCGTCCCCCGTCCCCGCCCCCGCGCCTCGTCGCCGAGCTGACGTCCTCTGGTGTGTGAGGCTGGGTGTCCTGCGCGGGCCCCACCGCCTGGGCGGCAGACTCCCACCTTCTCCACGACCACAAAAGCCTCCACTCAGCTTCCAAAGCCCTTTGGGCACGCGCCTGCGGGTGGGGGCGGGGGTGCGAACGAGCGCAGGCTGGAAGAACTCCACTTTTAATATTTTAGGGAAATTATAGAATAATATATTTCTGCACAGGAGACAGTTTCCTGGCCCCAAACGAGCCATCCGTCAGTTGAGGCGCGAGCAGACTCTTTTCCTAATGGGGTCGTGTGCGGGTGCCTGTGGCCTCGGCGGAGTCCTGCACGGGGTCAGACACAAACGTTTGCGCGGGGCTGCCTCGGTGCCCAGGGGCGGGGAGGCGCTGCGAGGCGCGGGGGCCAGGCCTCCACCCCTGCTTCTCGGGGGAAAGGGCGCCTGCGCTCGCGGGCTGGGCCTGAAGGGCTCCGACGGCTCGCGCAGCTGCTGAGGAGACAGAAGATAAAAGCCAGTGAGACCAGTCGTGCAACTGAATTGTCTTTCTCCCCCTTTTAATGAAATTGGTCGGGTGAAAAATGATTCGCGTGACCTGCGTGTGTGGATCCGACATTGACGGGATTGCTCGGGGGCCTGGGTCTGTGTGCGGAGCCACTGGCCCCGGGGCCGGGGGCGCCTGCCGCGGGGAGGGGGGCTCGGTCCGGCCTCTCCCCCGCGTCTGGTGACTCACCGCGATCTCTGGTGTTTCTTGTCGTGTGGGGCTGTCACCCCGTCTGTGGCCGTGCCGTCACATGGCGTTCTGTGCGTCTGTGTCTGTGTCCACATTTCCGTCCTGTGAGAACAGTCAGTGGGAGCAGGGCCACCGGATGGCTGCGCCCTAACTGGGCCACGTCTGCAAAGACCCTGCTTCTCAGGGAGGCCGCATCGCGAGGCACGTGTGAATTCGGGGGACATGATTCAACTCACAACACGTATTACCTTCTAATACACTGGAAGCTCTCAGAGCAAGACATTCACAGCGGAGCCAAAGTCACCGGCCCCGGGCCTGCCTCGGCCCCGCGCTCAGGCGCCCGGTGCGGTCGGAGCAGCGATCCGCCAACGGCTCGCCTTGGAACAGGCTTTTCCCTCCGTGCTCATGACCAGCTTTTCTCCGTGTCTTAGAGGCTCCTTCCGGTCACGGGCGGGCAGCGAGCCGCACGCGCGCAGGGTCACGGCTGACGGCTGTCAGTCAGAACTGCTGTTCCCCGTGTTGGCCCATTAGCACCTGCTGTCAGGAGGGCTCCCTGGCTGCCCCGGGGTAGATTCCGGTCCCAAAGGGAAGGTGGTGACAGGGCAGCGGGCATCTCCTCCTCCATTAGACAAACCTCAGGGCAGCCCTTTGGCAGACGGTGGAGGAAGGGCTGCTCCGGGCACAGACTCCACACGGCCCATTTCTCCCGTTCACGGCCAGCTTCAGGGCCGGTCGCGGACGGACTGAAGTGCACTGAGGATGATGCCGTGTGGCCCCCAGGGGCCTCAGTATCCCCATCTGCCCCACAGGAGCCTGAGCTCTAAAGAGTGGCGGGGCCCCTCCAGTCTTCATGGCTGTCCCCGGGGCCACCTGCCAGGGCCACAGCTGCGCTTGACCCTGCAGGGTGTCAGCCCAGCCCAGGCCTCCTGATGGATTGGTCTTACAAAGTGGTTGTCTGGGTGCAGGGAATAGACGCCCCTGACCTGGCGAGTGTAGACGGCTCTGCGGAGGGAACTCCCAGGCCACCTCACGGCCCCCGGAGACAGAACAGAGCCGGCCATACGTCTCCCAGAGCTGGACAGCGTGGCCTGCACACACGCACACCTGCGCACACACAGCACACACACGCATGCTCATGTGAACACAGCACACACACACACGCACGCACATGCACGCATTCCTTGGCCTGCCTTCCTGCGGACTGGTTTGGCTTCACTTGACCTTGCACCTAAGGACCCACCGTCCACTGCTGACTCCTGGTCCCTTAGTTCAAATTCTCTAGAGAGAGAGAGGAAAGACTGGCTTGGGCTGGCATGGGTTGGTTCTCTCTGGGCGAGGCGTTTATCTCTGGTGTGGTCAGGTGCAGAAGGAATTTAGGAGAAAACATTTCAGAAGCCAGAAGTTGGGGCTGGAGCAAATTCTCCGGGAAGGAGCGTGGGAGGGGGGCCCAGGGAGCCACCTGCGTTTGCATTTCAGAAATGTTTATCGATTGACTGAACAAAGGCAGCCCCAAAGTGGGGGGGGGCGCGGGGGGCAGGTAATTGCTCCTTCCTGAGTGCGTGTGGGGGAGGGTCTCCCCTTGCCCGCAGAAGCCAGCGGGGTCCAGTCCCTCTTCCTCCCAGCCCCTGTGCCCAGGCTGGCCCCATAGACGTGTGGCGGGAGGCAGCGCCAGCCGTTTCTGCCGCTGAGCCCGGCTGGAACCACGGCCGCGCCCTTCTCTGACCGGTTCTCAGCCTTCGGTCCATCCCAAGAACTTGCCGTGTATTCCAGTACATTCCCTTTTTGCTTAAGGTAACCGAGGCTCCTGTGCCTTGTAGCCAAGAGCCCTGACTTGGCGCCTAGGAGATGACTGTTGCGTAAGTGAGTGAGGTAATGGTGGCCACGACTGCAGAGGACAATTGGCCGTGGGCTTCCAGGGGCGTGGATTCCCCTTGACGGCTCGTGTCTCCCTCGCTATCTGGGTGCCCCTGGGCGGGGACGGGCCGGGTGCGTGGGGACCCTGCCACCTGCTTGTCATTCTGTTGGGCAATGACAAAGCTTGCCCTGGGCAACCTCGTGAGGGAGCCGGCGCCGTCTTCAGGGTCCCCACGCTTCGCTTTTACCCTTCCCTCTGCCCAGTACAGGCACGGATTAGGCCACATAACTTAAATATTTATCAAGTGCGTCACTTACGCCAAGCAAAGACCAGAGCCCTTGACCCCAGATGCTACTTAGCGCAATGCCGTGATGGATACCCCCATAAAGATGTCTGTGTGCGAACTCACAGGGACGTTTACAGGGGAATTCTTGGGTCAGGGGGGAAGCTCATTGAAAACTGGGAGAGATTATACCAAATTGCCCACCAAAGACATTGTGTCAGTTCACCCCTGCGCCCCCCTCTCCCCGCAGTCCCAGACTTCCAGCCTCGTCCCGGCTAGGCAGCTGAGGGGGGCTCGGCGCCTCTAGACTTGATTTGCACTTTGTTGTCATCAGTGAGGAGGGGTCTTTTCATATGTTTGAAACCACTTGTATTTCTTTTAAAAAAAAAATTTAATGTCATTTTTTGAGAGAGCGAGTGCAAGCGGAGCAGGGGCAGAGACAGGGGCACAGAGGACCCAAAGCCGGCTCTGCATTGACAGCCGCGAGCCCGACGGGGGGCTCAGACCCGCGAGCTGAGAGACGATGACCTGAGCCGCAGTCGGACGCTCAGCGACTGAGCCCCCGGGGGCCCCGAGCCCCCGTGTATTGTGAAGACCTCGTGGCCGTCTGCTTTTTTGTCAGTAAAATAAACAGCAGGAATGAGGAGAACCTGCCGGGCGGGTGTGAGACTAGAGTCAGATGTGGTGGAAACCGCTGCTCCATAACGCCCTGGTCCCCGGGCCGTCGGGCCAGGGGCGGAGGCCAGGGGCGCACGAATCGATCACAGAAAGACAAGCCGGAAGACACAGGATGGAATGACACAGACTCTGTCCCAACGATAACGAAAACAGCGCCTCTTCGTTGGCGGGGCTTCGACCCCGTGCGACGAGCAGGGCTGGAAACGGCAGGTCCGGTTCACATGGGGCATCGGGGCTCCCCTGGTGGATGGGAGCAAGGGCCCACCCGCTGGGGACCTGCCCAGGGTGGGGGGGAGGCCCTGCTTCCGGCCAGGGCGCCCACCTGGCATGGGCGGGAAGTCTCCCCCGGGCACCAGCGCGTCCCTTCCTCCCACCTGCCGTGGGGGTGCTCCTCAGGGCGCCCGCCTTCTGGGCAGTGCCTCTCAGAGTGTTATGCTCCATCGGCAGAGCCCCCTGCTCTTCCCACTCCCTTCTGGAACCTTCTTTCTTTGTTTGATGGGGCTTCCGACAGGCGTCCCTAGTGATTTGATGTGGAACGAGGGGTCCCATCCCCCTCCACGGCCTGTTTCCCACCCCCTGGAGAAACACCGGCCTGATACCCAGTCCGCTGGCCGGTGCTTCGTGTGGCTCAAACTGGTGCACGTGTCACGACCACTCACAGGATCATGCAGTTAAAAGTGTCAAACCCAACCACAAAGGTTCTCGTGAACAAAGGGGGCATCCTTCTGCAGGAAGGGACCCCGATCCGTCCTCTCAGTGGGGGTGCCGGCCTCGGGGTTTGGTGCCGTGTCTCTGTAGCCCCACTCGGGGAAAGATCAGGCAGGTGCCCTGGCGGCGGGGGGCTGAGCCCTGTGCCCTGGCGCTGTCCGTCCCCGGCTGCACGGGGAGCCACGGTTCTGCCCAGGACAGAGACTCCCTTCCGGGTCGCTCTGGGCTGCCGGGCCTTGAGGGGCCTCTCACACCTGTGCCTCCCCGTTCTAAGGGCTTCCCACTTCCATCGGTGGGTTGGTGGGTAACCTAAAGCCTTTGATCCAAGGTTGTTTACCTGCCCTCGGACACCAATGACTCTCCTGAACAATGGCACGGCTCCAGGGAGTCATCTGAGACCCAGACCTAGTTCCAGAACAATCGACTCAAGTTGTTTAGGAAGGCTGTGCCTATTAAACCAGCCATAAATCTCGGGAATGAATCCACCAGCGACGGAGAAATTCATTACACATCTGAAACATGGGGCTATTACTTCAGTGCTTGAGGGCGGTAAGAGCAGGACGAAAATGCAGCCTTAACGCACCGCCCCGTAAACAAAACACTGTGCGTCGAAGGGGGCGGAGGGGAAAGAGCCCCCCCGACACTTAAGTGCTTTATTATTGTAAGATTTCTCGGGGCCAACAGTTCAGCAAGGAGAATTTATAAACATATTTCAACCCTTGGAAGGATTTCAGCATAATTTGCTCGGACTCCCGAAGCAAGGTGGAATGCGTCCCTCGGTCTCTGCGGGGCAATAAAAAGGGAGAAGGGGCTCCACAGCACCCGAAGTGCTCCCCGCTTCCCGAACTAAATGGGGCCGCCTTCCAGACCGGAGGAACGGCAGCGCCTGGCAGTGTCTGGGAAGCTCGGGACACTCGGACGCTGGACGGCAGGTGCCGGCCAGGCAACCCAAGGTCAGCTGCCTTTCTGAAACTCTTTCATTTGGAAGGGAAAGTGCTGATGCATTTAAGCCCAGTCCCCATCTGATTTCCATTTGCAAATGAACAGGAATGATTTCTTCCACTTACCCTTGGTGATTAGCTGTTGGCAATCAGCGTCGCACAAACAAATGAGCCCGCCCCAGTTTCCGACTCCATCAGTTAGCCAGACGCTTCAGAAACGCCACATCTTGGGTTTCTGGGTCAGGGAGGAACAGGCACAGGTAAGCGAGATGTTAACCTTGGCTTTGGGTCTGGCCTGGTTCCTTCCGTGAGTCTTTTTTCGATTATTGGTCCCATATCGGGTTCTGTCAAGTGGGTGATGGCTACGGAAAGTGACCCATAAAGAATGCTGCTGCCAGCTGTCCCCGCTCGTCTGTGGCAAAGAAACAGGGCGGTGACGTGGACATTCATTCAGGGATCAGGATGCTTCTAGAAGGGGCTGTTGCAAGGAGGAAGTTGACTCTGGCTCCTTGGGGATTCTACTTCCCCTACCGACCCCAGAGGCTGGCGGAACAGCTCTCGGTGGTGGACTCGGGGTGCTGCCTCCTCCCTGTGCCCTCGCTTCTCTCAGGACGAGACCTCGGGCACGCAGCTGCCTCGGGCTGCAGCCCCGAGACTCAGGGATGTCGGTCTGTGAAAGAGAACGGGATGTTCCCTCAGGCCCAGCTATCCCGCAGCTGGAGCGAATTTGACCTTGGGCGGCCGTTAACAATCTTCAGTCTAGAACAAGCATTTCATCGTCACCTGGGGCCTTCAAGGGTCAGGGCGGGTCCTTAGGCAGACGTGTCGGTGGGAGAGGGTACAGAGACGGAAGTCACTCGATGATTCTGGACAAAGACGTGGAGGGTTGTAGATGTTTTCAAAGGACAGTTTGATCCGTGACTTCCCCTCCCTGCCTTTCCTCCTTTCTCTGACTGCTCCTGCGCTGACCCCTGTGCTGGCCCAGATCCCCCCCAGAGCCCACCCTCAGCTCCACTCCACGGTCACCTCTCACCAGGACGCCCCAACTCTCCGCCTGAATGGCATGGGCATCTATTTCTTCTTAAACCCCCTCCCCCGTCCGCCTCCCTCGGTTCCTGCGGGAGCTTCCTGGCTCCCGGCGTTGATCAACTGTGGTGTTTTCTCAGCGTTCAGGCCCAAGCTCTGTTCTCATTTGAAGCCAGCTTCCTGTGCAACTGATCTAATTTCATGGTTCTGACTCCCGACTCAGTGTCTTTGCCCTCAACCCTGGGAGAGCGCCAGACTGAAGCAGGGGGCTCTGGCTTGGGGTCTCCGTTCCGGTGACTTCCAGGCGCTGCTCGCTCAACATCTCCAAGCCTGGACTGGGCTCGTCTCCTCCTTCCCCTGCTCCGTGTGGTGTCAGTCACGGTGCCCCGATCACGCGGCTGACTGAGCCAGGCATGCGGGAGCACCGCGGGGAAACGCTCCTCGCTAGCCCCCCGGTGCACACGGAGTCCTAGGGCCCCGCGTGATCTGGCCCCTGCCACCCCTCCCCTGAGCCACCTTCTTGCTCCTGTTCTTTCCAGAACAAGACCTGGCGATCCCTGACGCTGTGTGGTGAGGCCCTCACTGCAGGTCTTGTTAAAATCCATTACGCCGACCTGAATGGCTCCGGGGAGAAAGACGGACGAGGTCCGCTGCTGACAAGACCGTGGCGGCGGGAACTCTCTGGAATGGCCAGTCGTAACATAAACTGGTTAAATCACTTTGGAAAAGCGTTGGACCGCATCTATTAAAGCAGGCCGCTTTCCTAGCCTGTGACCCCTACTCTGACTTCTCCTGGTGTCTCCGCCAAGACACAAACAGGATTGTTCACAGCAGCAAAATTGGTAAAAACCCTAAGCTGGGAACAGCCCGACCCCCTCGGCGGCGGAACGGATGCCCACGTGGCAGAATCTGCGTCCAGGGAGCGCGAACCAGCGTGAGAACCCACCGTCTCAGCGGCGGCATCTCAGACACACTCAGTGCCGAGTGTCCTTCCGGGGCGCTGGCTGGCTCAGCCGGCTAAGCGCACAACTCTTGATTTTGACTCGGGTCATGATCTCGCAGTTGTGATTTCAAGCCTCACCTCAGGCTCTGTGCTGACAGTGTGGTAGCCTGCTTGGGATTCTCTCTCGCCCCTCCCCTGCTTATGCTCTCTCTCTCTCTCTCTCTCAAAATAAATAAAATGTAAAAAAAAGAATTTTCTTTCAAAAATGGTAATGTTGGGGCGCCTGGGTGTCTCAGTTGGTTGAGCATCTGACTGGCTCAGGTCATGATCTCATGGTTCATGGGTTCGGGCCCTGAGTCGGGCTCTGTACTGACAGCTCAGAGCCTGGAGCTGCTTCAGATTCTGTGTCTCCTCCTCTCTCTGCCCCTCCCCCGTTCATGCCCTGTCTCTCTCTGTCTCCCAATAATAAATAAATGTAAAAAAAAAAATCAAAAACGGTAATGTGTGGTGTATCCACAAAGCCCTTTCAAATGTAAAGATTACTGTCCCTTAGTTCCGGGGAATGTTCTGGATTCTGTTTGTTCATTTGTTATAATTTCCTCTTTCCTGTTTCGTCTCTTCTCTTCTGGAACGCCTCCCTGACCAGTGTTTGACTTTTGGGGCTGATCCCTCTAATGTCCTTATTTTTTTCCTCCTCCTCAATCTCTTGGTCTCTCTGTGCTTTTGTTCTGACAGATCTCTTCAAACTTCTTTTCCAAACATTGAATGTGTTTATTCAGTTTCTTCTGTTTTCAGTATTTAAGAGCACTGGTCCCGTAACCTGCGCCCGGCTAAACCCGCATTCGGTCCTACGGTTTCACGAACCCAGTGTCATCCCTGGTTTCTCTGAAGAGATTAATTACAGATTTGTTTTTTAGTTTTCTTTTGCTCTTTATAACATCTGTGCTTTTTATAATGTCTTCTATTTTTCCTTATTTTTATCCCCGTCTTTATATTGGAAGCTTTCCTTCGACATCTTGTGATATTTAGCTGTCGGTTCACCTTTAGGAACAAGGCTTTAAATCGCTCTCCAGGGCTCTGTGTACGCGAGGGAGTAAGGCGGCCACACCTCTCTTCTCCTCTCCTTGACTTACCTGCAGAGACCTCTAAGGCCAGCTCATCAGCAGCCTGTAGCTTCTGCCCAGGCTTCTTGGAGTCCTGCTCATGGAGGCCAGCCACCATGCTGTGGGGAAGCCCAAACAGCCCCGTGGAGGGGCTCACGTAGGGAAGAACGGAGGCCAACGGGCCAGACGGAGCTCCTAGCTGACGGCTGTTTGAGCCCCTCTGGACACCACTCCACTGTGGGAAGCAGAAGTGAGCTGTCTCTGACGAGTTCTGTCCACATTCGAGATCTGTGAGGAAAAGCAAGATTGTTGCTTTAAGACACTGTGTTTTGGGGTGGCGTGCCACCCCGTGCACACCCCCATCTGTGCGCATAAGCAGGGCGTTTCAATGGCGGTATTCACTCTAGGTGGACAGGTGACAATCAGCCTTTGGTCACAGAATTCCTAGATGCCCACAGGCTTATAGAGAAGATGCCGCCAGCCTCCGGCTCGGGGGGAAGCTGTGCAGCCATCACTGCCGTCCCTCTCCATGGCTCTTTCATCTGGGCAAGCGGAAACCTTACTAGCCTTTTTTTTTAACCAGCTCCAGTTGGTTTCTGTGACTTACAGCCTGAGTTCTAGGCAGGCCGCGCGGAACCGTTCGGGGCGGGCGCACGTCGCGGAGGGCTTGGCGCGTCTGTGCGAGAGGCTGCAGGCGGAGGCGTGCTCGGATGGGGCTTGGGGATTCTGGGGTGGGCTGAGCTGCAGCCTCATTTCTCTGGTGATGGGAAGTCTTCTGACGGCAGATGACGAGTGTAAGTGTGCCGCGTGGCGAAGCCGGACCTGACAGTGTGAGCAGTACGGATCGAAGAAGAGTGTTGAAACGGAGGAGATGAGTTCATGAGTTCAACAAGGATTTATCGGGCTCCTCTCCGACGCCAGGCCCTGCCCTTGGCCCTGGGCATATAGGAAGGGACAGAGTAAACACAGTCTCTGCCATCACGAACTTTATATATTCTCCTTGGGAAAGACATGCAACATGCAAGTCAATACCTGCACGAGATAATGTCGCGTAGCAAAAAGTGTTATTAAAGGAGCGGAATGGGAGGCACCCGGCGGACTCAGTCGGTGCAGCGTGCGGCTCTCCGTCTCAGGCTGTGAGTTCGAGCCCTGCCCTGGGTGTACAGATTGCTTTTTAAAAAGGAACCAGAGGGGCACCTGGGTGGCTCAGTCGGTTGAGTGGTCATCTTTGGCTCAGGTCATGATCTCACAGTTCATGGGTTCGAGCCCCACGTCGGGCTCTGTGCTGACAGCTAGCTCAGAGCCTGGAGCCTGCTCTCTCTCTGACCCTCCCCTGCTCACGCTGTCTCTCTCTGTCTCTCAAAAATAAATAAAAAACATAAATATTAAAAAATAAAAAATAAAAAAAAATAAAAAGGAACCAGAGGAGATGGTGAGATAGACAGCCCCTGGGGATGGTGGGGTCCACTTTAGATGGGTGACCAGCCAAGGCTGCACCAGGCTAGGGAGACGGAAGTGATATTTAGGACAGAGTTTAATGCAGGAAGGACTCCAGTCCGCCCAGTTAAAATTCCACGAACCATTAAGGAACACACACCTGAGCCTCTGGCGTGGAATCCAGTCGTTTGGGGCCTGAATGGAATTCCGGGATTGGATGGGGGCCAGAGGTCAGGGGACACACAGACGCCTGGTGCGTAACCAGTTACGCTAGTGTCATTGAGAGTAGTCAGAATGTCTGAAGGAGAGTGGGTTTGGGGGGAAGGTCGATTCACTCAGTCTGGGATTTGGAAGTTTGGGGGCATCAACGGGACCCCCGGGTGGAGACGTCCAGCAGCCCCAGAAAGCCAGGCTTCGCCCTAGAAGCCTCCTCCGCTCCCTCCTCCCCCTGCACCTCCTCGCCCACGTGGCCGCCCAGGGCTGCGCGTCTGCCTTCTGACAAGCCAGGCTAGGTGCTTGCCCTCCTGCCCTGGCCGCGGCCGACGCTCAGGCTCACCACCCTCCGGCCTGCCTCTCTAGTCTGTCTTCTCCGGGTCCCCTCTCGTGAGGCTTCACACACGCCTGCTGGGCGAAGTGAGGGCAGATCAGAGATGTGCGGAAAGGAGGGGAGGGCTAAGTCGCCTAAAGGCTTTGGCAGCATGTTCGTGCTCCTCCCCGGGCTCTCAGGAAGACGAGGCTGGCGGGTCGCAAAACACCAGCACGGCAGGAACACCTTGGCACCAGGGCGTGCCCAGGACCTTGGCTCTCTGCCGTCTGGAGAGATGGAGAAGCACGCTTGAGACAGAGGGCAGCTTGGGGCTTCCAAGAGGCAACACGGTGCGTGTCTGGGGGCCTCAGAGCAGTCCTGAGCAAGTGGCATCTGTGTTCTGGGCCGTCTTCTGGGTTAGGGCTCGACCCCCCTCCCCACCCGCCCCAGTAATTAACAGGGACCCTTCAATAGCCAGTCAGTGCGGGGGAAAGTGGTGACTGAGGTGCAGAGAGGAGGTGACTGAGGTTTTGAGACCGGTGAGTCACTTCTTGAGAGCCACACCGCAGGCCAGCGAAGCAAACGGTAGAGGAGCCCTCCCCCCACCCCCATCCCACCCCCTTTTTAAAATCACACCCCTGAGCTTCGAAACGTGAGGCTCTGGCTGCGAGCAGCTCGGGGGATCTAAGCACTTGCACCGCGGCGAGGCTCTCCCAGAATGAATGCCTCCTACCCTCCTCTGTACCCGCTTCAGACAAGATTTACTGAAGTCAAGTGAACCTTGGTTCAACCTTGTTCTCAGGTTCTAAGTGGTCGTTTCATTTAAGACATTTAACTAAAAGCCCTTTCCATAGAACCAACTCCCGCAGGCATGCTGCCAGCAATTAATGAAAGATGATAAAATAATAAAAGAAGTAATACATTAACTATATTCTCCGCGCACATTTGGGCAGTCCTTTTCATTATATCCTCTTTATGGACAGTCTCCAGCAGCGCTTGAAGAGCTCCTTTATTGCTGTCCTGTGACTGTTTAGGTTTCCAGACATTAACGGGCCACTTAAACGCGGGGCTCCGTCCTGCCCTCCGTCGCCGCGGGTGGGCTCCGCGGCCACGCCGTCCCCCTTCGGCCTGGAGGGTGCGCGGAAGGAGAACTCGGAAGGACGGGCTGCGTGTTCGGCTCCGGCCTCGGAAGGGGACGGGTCTGCTCATTAGCAGAAACGACGCGGTTGGCCTCCGTCTCTAATTTGCTCCAAGAACAATTGGGTCTAGAAGCCGTGCGTCCCTGTGCAGACGGGGTTTCCAGGTCACAGTCCGTGCCGGGCATGGCGGAGGCCGTTCATGCCCGGAGCCCAGACCTGGGGTGACGCGCCGCGCAGGTGTCTAAGCCTCTGCCCCGCCTCCTGGTCCTCCTGCCCCCCAGACTCTTCCCTACGGCCTGATACGTACACCCACGGCCCACGTCCTAACTTTTGAAAAGAGCGCTGGTCTTAGAGGAGAGGAAATGTGCCCAACCCAACCACCAGCTCCTCCAAGTCTGTCTTGCAGCCATAGTCACCTTGCGATACAGTTCCGACCAATGAATGGAAGGAAGGGACTCCTGGGA
Organism: Helogale parvula; assembly: GCA_004023845.1. Lineage (NCBI taxonomy): Eukaryota > Metazoa > Chordata > Mammalia > Carnivora > Herpestidae > Helogale > Helogale parvula. Next base: position 12,826 of record PJEM01016149.1, on the reverse strand, counting down.
AAGTCTACATGACCACGTGACAATCCTGACCAATGAGATGCGAGGAGACTTATGGGTGTGATTTCTGGGAAGGCTCAGGTGACCATGTGACCCAGTTGTGACCAATGCGATGTGAGTAGAAGGATGGAGGAGACGCCTGAGAAAGTCTGTGACCACGTGACAATCTGACCTATGAGATGCAAGGATATGGGTTCGATTTCTAGAATGTTCAGCTAGCCTGACCCAGGCAGCAGCTCTCCTTCCTCTCCCCTTCCCTCCTCTCTGCCTGGCAGGACAGATGTGCTCGGGGCAGGCAGCCTGCACCTTGAAGCCGTTGGGTAGGAAGCTCGAGTCTGGAAGCGCCCATCCAGGAAGGACGGAGCAGAGAGACGGATGAGCCTGAGTCTCTGGTGGCATTTTTTAAATTGATGTGGGGGTGTGGGTCTCTCCCTGGGGGCTTGGAATGTGACGGAGTCCCCGGGCGGAGGAGCCGCTGTGGGACAGGTTTTCTGTTTCTCACGGCCGGTTGCCCTCATCGCTGATCTGGGACGTCACCGGGAAGAGACCTGGGATGAACAGTGTCGGCTTAGAGCTTGCGCAGGACTCTCTGGCCGGGCAGCCTCACCTCTGCTCTAAACGTGGCTCTGGAGGCCTCCTTCCTCCTGTCCTGGTCATCCTTGCTCCTGAGCGCACCTGGCGAGAGCTGACCTCCGGAATCCCCTTCCTGCCCGTGACCCCTGCAGGGGCCTCTGCCCTTCCCCAGCCCCGGCGTCCCGGCCTCGGCCACAGCTTCCAGCCCGGGCTGTGCTCACCGAGCAGAACATGTCTTGCAGACTTCCTGTGTCTTCCCTCCTCCTCCGAGCCCTCAATCTAGGATCTGAGCTTGCTTCTGTGAGCTCAGCAAAGGAGAGGAGCGGCCCTCCAGAGCCAGAGTGCCCCGGGGAGAGAGCGCCCGCCGGCCCCCGACGGCCGTGGCCTCCGTGGGCTCTCAGACGCCGCCCTTGGAGCGGGGGAGGCTCTCTGTGAACCACTGCTGAGTCCCGGTCAGCCATTGTGATTTTACCTTCCAGCTATTTCTGTCAAGAACTTAGTTTGCCCCGCAGTGGAGTTGCTGGCCCCTTTGCCTAACTGGACTTCAGATTCTTGGAAGCTGGAGGTCACTCCAGTTGTGGTTCCCGTGTGAGCCTTCTGGCCCAAGTCCTCACTGATTTCTGCTCCTTTGCTTCTATTCCTGGGGACGGTGTCCCCGGCGGGGGGACTGCTGTCCCGTGACAGCCCCCGGCCCCTGTCCCACTGCTTTTCTCTGCAGAGGTCTGGGCCTCTCGTCTCTGTGATAAAGAGAAGTGGGTGTTGGCTGCGATGGGAAACTGAGATGCAGTGGGGGAGGGGGTCCCGGCCCAAGTCAAGGTCAGGAGCCCAAGAGGCGGAATCTTTGGCAAGCTGGGGCACAGGGTGCCCAGGACAGGAGAGGCCGGTAGCCGAAGCTGAAGGAGAAAGCAAAGGTCTTTGCCAAACTTCAAGTGCTTTCTTGCCCCTCCCTTCCCCGCACGACCTTCCTGGATGCACTCTGCAATCCAGGCGTCTGGTGGCTCCTCAAGTTCATAGCAAACCTCACGACCATGACCCCGTGCTGCGACTTAGCTGCGCCCTCACTGGCCAGCCGCAGGGCGCGCTGCTCTCCACCCGGAGGGACAGCATGATGTCGTCCTGACCTTGGATCTGGCCCTGACTCCAGTGAACACCAAGGCCTATCCGGGAGGAGCTCTAAACCCGCTCTGCGAGCCCCTTCGGACATCCCGCGTCTGTAACGGTGGCTCGGGACTCTGAACGCTGTGTCCACAGCTCACCTGCTCCCCGCGGGGGTGGTCCTTGTGAGTTCATGAGCACCCACGAGAATCAACTTTGCCTAAAAAGTGAAACAGAGAAACACAAGTCGCCAACTACAAAGTCCTCGTTTCCCGCTGCGTCAGCCCTCGCAACCAGCGACGTGGCTCACTGGTCAGACAGTGACGGTATTTACTGTATTAAAAAGTGTGTGCATGGTCGGTCTTATGCCTTCTCCTTTATTCCTTTTCATTTTGATCTTGGAGGAAACGCTCATAACCTTCCAATTTAGAGATCTTCTATTACTCACTATGGAAATCAAAAAGCTTTGCCAGATTGGAACTGAAACGTCAATTAATTGTCAATTCGTCACACTGTGTAATTGATTAATTGGCACAATGTTAATCTCTAAATCAGCGGTAATAAATTACTTGATTTTTAATCTTGACCTTCAGAGTGTTAAAACTCTTCAAATTGCCTCTGTTCTACGGGAAGATGACTGATGAAGCTACATGCGTCCCATAATTTTTGTTGCTCCTAAATTTTCTCCCTAATTGAGACTCTCCGGAGTGCCCGGAGGCAGCTGCTGGCGGCACAGCGCCAGCCCTGTCCGGACATCAAGGTGGAAGGGAGGGAAACTGGGCCACGGAGCTGGCTCGGCCCGAGAGCACATCTCGGTTGACGGGTTTTTTTTTTTTTTTTTTTGCAAACCTAATCACTTTAATATCACTTAGAATTAATTTAAGAGGTGCCCTATTTACCACAAAATTTATAGCTAAACCACTGGCAAAGCAGCAAAGTGTTCTTTTCTCTTTTTCTCATTGACGCGGCCGAACCCAGAGAGCGTGGTCACCGCGCTCTGCAGTGTCCGCGCCCGGCTCCCAGGGCTCCGGCCTGACGCCCCCGGACCCCGTCTTCTCCAGGAGCCAGGGAACCAGTGCGTCCCGCCAGGCCCCGAAGGGCTCTGGAAGGCGCACGGTTTGGGCATCTGGCAAGCTTTGGCAATGGCTCCTTGGGTTTTCTTTCTAAAGCAGGCCTTGGGTAAAAAAAAATTTTTTTAATTAAAATAAATTTAAAAAAATAAACGAAGCGGGCCTTGGGTGTGTGTGTGGCTGTTCGCAGGCTGAAGGGCTCTGCCGTCGGCCTCTTTCCTCCCTCCGGCCCCGGCCTCCTCTCTTTTCTGACGCAGCCTACAGATAACTCGAGTGTGGACGTGCCGCCTCTCGGGGCTGCTGGGGAATTAACTAGTCCTCGTGAAGGCGCCCCCGAGCCGCGCCCCCCAGGCCCTGGAGCCCCCAGGGCAGTCCCGGCCCCTCGGGTGCACACGGCCGGGCCTCTCCTCACCGTGCGATGCGGGTGCTTGCTCAGGGGCCTCTCGGGACTGGAGCAGGGCTTCCCTAAGGGACCGTTAACACAGTCAGGCCGAGGAACAATCCAGAAAGACTCTCCCTTGTCTCTTGTGGTCACAGGGGGTTATTGTGTGAACCCCGCCCAAGGCCCACACAGCCGGCTTCTCGAGGCCTCGTGCTGGCTCCTGCCTTCCTGCCCGTGGGAAGTGCCCGTGGCCGCCCCGAGGGCTTTCCCGTCAGTAACGTGAGACTAGTATAGTTTATTTCACAGGACGGTTTCGAACGCTGGGCAGCAGGTGCGGAAAGGGTTAGGGAGAGTAGCAGTACCCGTATCAGTTAGGTGGTGGTGTTACTGGCTGGATGTTTCTGGGAGTTCTGGAAGAATTCCGGGCTTTTCTGGGGACCCCCAACCACAGGACACCCAGGCCTGGGGGCCTCCCGACCCGGGTGTATCGGGTCCCCAGAGGGGTCTGGCGAGTGCTGCGGACTGGGCCCAGCGCCACACATCGAGATCAGCCGTCAGGCCACTTACGTGTCCCTTCCCAGGCCAGGCCAACTCCGCCTGGTGCCTCCCTGATCCGGGCGAGGACCAAAGGTGCCTCTGGCATGAGGGAGCCGGGCAGGCAGAGGAAAGGCGGAGCGGGCCTGGCCTAGAGACGCGGGGTGTGGGGGTGCTCCGCGAGTGCAGGGGAGTGTGTACGAACCGTGCGATGCATTTTGCCGAAAAAACCCTCAGAGTAAACATCACCAGAGACGCTAGCCTGCGTGGAATTAGGAGGAAACAGGACACAGAGGGGGCCGCGTGGCAGAGTTGGGGAGACCGGGCCTGGCCTCGGCCAACAATTCAATGTCGTGGGAAACAATCCTTGAAGGAGGAAGGGGGGTTAGGAAGAAGGGGGGTCCTCGTGAAAAAGGGACCCACAGAGGAAGACGCAGATGCCATGTATGGACCTTGAAGGGATCAAGACTTCTAAAAAATGCAGCTTAAAATGACATTTACAGGAAATCTGAGTGTGATGATATGTTACACAATGTTATAGAATTGTTTGTCGTCTTTGGAGTCGACAGTATCATGCCGATGGGTGTCACTTCAGGAGACGCCTGCTGAAGTATTTATTTCCTTATTATTTTTTAAAATATTTATTTATTTTTGAGAGAGAGAGAGAGCAAGTAAGGGAGGGGCAGAGAGAGGGAGACACAGAATCCGAAGCAGCTCCAGGCTCCGAGCTGTCAGCACAGAGCCCGACACGGGGCTCACACCCACGAACTGGGAGATCATGACCTGAGCCGAAGTCAGATGCTCAACCGGCCGAGCTCCCAGGCGCCCCCATGCTGAAATATTTAGATGTAAAAGTCATGTTTGCAATTTGCTTCCAGATGGTTCAGCGAACAATGTGTACACACACGCCCACAAAAACAGCGCACCCCGTCTACACATGTGCACACACATCCACACTCACGGGCAGACACACCCACATGCACACACACAGGGAGAGAGAGCATATGCGCCGACATGTTAACACTTAGTGAATGTAGGCGGAGGATGTGTGAATGTTCGTTGTGTTTAGTTTTCTGTAGATTTGAACATTTTAAAAATAAAAATTGGGGTGATAGGCACTGTGCGGGTCACCCACACCACCTCCGAGGCCTGGGTTTGCCCAGCTGATTGCCCGTAGTAAATTCTGGACCTCGTCTTCTTCAGTTTCGTAAGCTGCAATAACTCAGAAATATACTTGAGGATAAGTCAGGAAAGAGTATTGTAGTTGCTCTAGCCTTTTGCTTCCTTCTGCAGACTCCCAGAAGGACGTTCAATTCCTGGGGGGATGCACTTGCTCCGTATCTGAAGCATTTTCTACAGTGACGGGTTCCTTTGGATTGAAGAGCAGAGACCAGTAGCCAGAGAGAAGGCAATCGCTGTGGTCTTGCGGGATGTCTCAGAGACCTGTTGCTCAGCAGACTGACCTGGTGCTCCCCTGGGCTCTGTTGACCAGAGCGGATTACGTCCCGAGTCTGGGGACCAGGGGAAACGCAAGGCCTTTTTCTCTGTTGCTCCCAACATTGGATGGTAGCCTGTGTCCAGGACCTACTGGCCGGAGGGTGCTGTCTGGATCCTAATTTTGTGGGATTAAATACCTTACTGTGCCTCTGCCTCCCTAGAGGTGTTCTTCTGTGGTCCAACATGATGCAGACTTGAGGAATGTTCCGGGACATTCTGGAACATTTTCAGTTTGATTCTTCCATTGGTATCTGGGGGGCTCCCCACCATTACATTGATTAGACATAGAAAAAAAGACACATTTCCTGATTCTCAGGAAAACAGTCTTTAGTTTGCCGTGAGATGTCTAAGATACACTTGCTGAGGGGGGACTGGAGGGGACTGTTCTCACCTCCCCAGGAGAACACCCCAAGAGGACAGCAGTGCTGACCTGCCCTCAGGAAGGCGTGTGAGGTGGGCCGAGGCCAGCTGGCCTCGCTCCCCGAAGTGGACGCGGGGTGCATTTGTGGTGGCGGGAAACGTGGACGCCCGCTCTTGTGCCCCTGTCGTCGAGCTGCCTCCCCGAGGCTCTGGGCTGGTGGGCGGGGCCTCCGCAGGGAAGCCACTCTTGCCTTTCCCACCCCAGGGTTTCCGGGGAAAGGTGGCCGCACGGTCAGCCCGCGGGAGGAGAGCCCGGCCCTGTCCTCGCTCGGCCTCGGGAGAGGCGCACCTGCTCACGGACGCTGTCCCCAGCCCTGCGCCCCGACCTGGTCCAGGGGGAACAGTGCCACTTGGCACCCTTTCCCGATGGAGGGGCCACAGCCCGTGTCCCGGGGACGGTGCGGAAGGCGGTCCGGGTCTGGGCCGTCGCCCTCCTCCGAGTGAAGGTGCGCAGGCCTGCGGCTCTCTGATCAAACCTCGATACCAAAGCCTTAGGGACGCTGACTGAACGCAGACTCACGGTCAAGTCCGAGAAGAGAGCCCGAGGGGACAGGGGCTCCATCTGGCATCTGTGAGACGAGGCAGGGGGGCCCCACGACCCCCGGTATGGGCGGCGTGGGCTTTCTGCCCCTGGACCCAGGGCCTGGGGGTTGATTCCCTCAACGTTTGTTTCTGCATCAGCGTGTGACCCCCCCCCCCCCGGGGCCGCGCTCCTCGTGATCAGGGAGATGTCTCTCACTGACCTTCGCTGCCCCAGACCCTGTCAGGTGTCCTAATGCTCATGCCCAGGAATGAGGGGACAGAGGAGGAGGGGGGCTCTTGCCCCTGCCCGTCTGGGGCCAGTGTCCTCGGGCTGCACCTTGCACTGAGAAGGCCCCCCGGACGCCTCGTCCCCTGCAGCCCTGCAGCCAGGCCCTGTGCCCCTGACCACCAGCAGAGGCTGGGGTGCTGCCAGACCCCCTGCGGGGAACGGGGCAGCCCCACGCCCGCAAAGAACTCTTTGATCCAAAGTGTCACCGGTGCCGGGGTTGCAACACCTTGCTCTCCTGCACAGCCCTGCATCCCATTCCGGAGTATTGTGCGTCGCAAGTGCGAACTTGGAGAGATGGCTACAGTGACTGCGGGCGGTCCCTCCAATCCAGGCCGTCCCAGGGCTCCCGAGGCCCCCAGGCGTGGGACCGTGTTGGCCCTGCGGGTCCCTGGGCTCAGTCGGTGTGGCCGGGCAGCCGTGACCATTCAGATCCAAACTCTTTCCTTGGTCGCAGTATTTTCTGCCGAAATGATACAAATTATCCTTTAATTCATTTCCCTTTTTTCTACGCAGACAGTCAGAGGGGAAAATCTGTTTTCTTTGCTAGCATTCTTGTCCTTGCTGTGTGTGTGATAGACGCACCTCCATGCGTCCGGGCAGGATACGCCGGCGCAGGGTGTTGACTAGGTCTGCACTTCGAGCAGGTGGCTTCAGTTTCTAAGTAAGAGAATGAATATCTACGGAGCTTTGTCAAGGCTTTTCCTGATTCAGCTCCCTCCCCCGCCCCCAAATCAACTTCTAATTATTGTGGGAAACGCCCAGCTCTTGAAGGTCGTGCTATCTGCGTTTGACGTGGTGAGTCACAAATTCCCCTTCCAAACAACAACTTTCAGAGTGCGGGGCGTGTGGTGCGTACAGGGTAGGAAGCGGCTGCAGCGCGTCAGGGGCCCCACTGAGCTCGTGAAAGGAGCATCTGCCACGACACGGCCACGTCCCCCTGGGGAGCCACCAGCGTTGCCATCATGCCTCACCACCGGCAGCCTCGCTGGTCGGGGGAAGAGTAAGGAGACATTAGCACAGAGCCACAGCCTGTAACCTCGGGTCTCCCAGGGTGGGTCACGTGCAGGGGCGACGGGCTCTTACCACCAGGGCGCCCCTGACAATATTTACACCCTCATTAGCCAAACCCACCCTGGGAGCCGAGGACAGATGGCTTGCCCCACGGTCGTGTGTACAAGTGACCCCACACGACTCCGTTTTCTCCAGCCAGCCAGGCTGCTTAGCACCCAGACCCATCGCCGAGGGGGCGTCAGATGGAGAGGCTGTGCTCCTTTTCAGCACGGGCCGGGCTTTGATACCCCAGCCCCGTCTCCGCTCCCGTGGCTGGACCACGCCCTCAGAGCCCACTTCTGGACGGAAACCATTGTCCTTGGCTCTGGTGGGTGGTTTCCCCAGGGCCCATGAAAGGAGCCCAGGAAGACAAATTGCCCATTTGTTTGAAAGGGAAAGGGCTGCAAATCAATACCGGGTGAGCAAAGGGCGGGGGGAAGGGGGGGGCGGTGGGGGGGCTGGGCCAGGACCGGACAGGGGGCGCTCGAGACTAGCTCCCACTTTCACACCTAAAAATGTAAAACTGTCAATGTTCATTAAGGATGAAGCAAATGAAACCTAGATGGTGCCAAATAATTAATGACTTTTAATAACCCTAATAAATTTGGATTCATCAGAACCGTATCAGAACCGTGTTCCCCGTTGCCGCGGGTCAGAGCGAGGGTGGGGGCTGTTAAGGGGAACCTAACACCTGTGTAGACACGGGTGCCGCTGACAGCCTTCCCGGGTACATCAATTATCGTCAAAGAGTCGTAAGAACGCCAAAATGGACTTCTCTAGCACTCTGATACGGCGGCCCTCGCGTTTAAAATTAAATCCATTAATTGTAACAGCTGTACTTTTGTGATCCCGCAGGTAGCACACAAACTAATTCATGGCTTTGGCAATCAGGCGGCCTTTGTTAACTGAGGATCTTGATTGATGTCACACAGGGAGCGCGCGCCCAAAATCACACCGATAAAGGGTCATTAGATCATCTTACTCGACAGTTTAGAAACTGATCGTGAAATATGCCGCTGGCGCCTGGGCCAGAAACGCCTGGGGGAAGACACACCAAGGGTGGGCATCCGTGGCACCAGCCATCTCGCGCTCACAAGGGAAGAAGCATGTTCCTCGTGCCCGCGTGGCGGAAATTTATTTTAAAATAAAAGATTTTTAATGGCGCTTGGCATTTTTTCTGACTGTTCCGAGCGGCAGCCATGTTGATGCATCAGTTTTGACTTTGGCCCAGGGGAGGCGAGGGGGAGGGGGGAGGGCTTGGCTTCCAACCAGCTGACGTGGGTTTGTCTGGGGGAGGAAGACGGGCCAGGGGGACAGACTGCAGTGGGGCTGTCGCTGACCCGAGGGGCACGGGGGCATGAGAGGAAGGCACTCCTCTGGGTGGGCCTGCTCCCTGTGCCAGGATCGGCCCCCACTGGCCCTCGTGCAGGGAGATGCCCCCGGGAGACCTGTGTCTGGACAGACAAGCGTGTGGGGACCCCTGACCCGGCGGAGCAGGCTGGGGACCCTGGTGTGGACATGGAGGAGGAGGAGGGACCTCACTGGCCCCGAGGGTGACCCAGAAGTTGGGTGGGTGGGTGGCAAGACCCCCAGGTCGTCCCTGCACCCGTGCCCCCACTGCCCCTGCCCGGCTGTCTCCAGCATCCCCACGCAGCCCCCCCCCACCAACCTCTCCTCTCGGGCTAGCTGGGTGCCCCCAGTCTGGAGCCTTCGAGGCTTCATGTTTCCTGAATGAGATGGTCCCGAGCTTCTTGGGGGCAGAGTCCTCCTCAATCGCAGCACACAATGGGGCCTGGAAAGTTCTCTCCTTGGGCGCCTGGGGGCTCAGTTGTTTGGGCAGCCTGGAGCTGCTTCCAGTTCTGTCTCCCTTTCTCTGCCCCTCCCCCACTCTTGTTCTGTCTCTGTCTCAATAATAAATAAACATAAAAAATTAAAAATAAATAAACAAAAATTTAAAATGTGCTCTCCTCGCCAAACTCTGCCGACGGGCACTGAGCTCGGGGACCTTTACAATCTGGCCGGCAAGCCCCAGCTCGGGACAGCACACAGCGCGGTGGCCCGGGTCATCTACCACCTCGTGGCCACGCTAGAGACTCCTCGAGGATTTTCTTAAATGGTGTCGCCAGGCTGGTCACTCTGCTCTGAAAATACCGAATTCTGCTCTCTGGACGCCCGCAAAGACTGTCTCCTTCAATATGAAGGTCTCCCATGTGTTTTATTTTATTTATTTATTTTAAAAAATTTGGGGGCAATTTTAGGGTGGCTTAGTCGGTTGAGCGTCCGACTTCAGCTCAGGTCATGATCTCACAGTTTGTGGGTTCAAGCCCTGCGCTGGGCTCTGTGCTGACAGCTCAGAGCCTGGAGCCTGCTTGGGATTCTGTGTCTTCGTCTCTTCGTCTCTCTCTGCCCCTCCCCTATGTGTGCTCTGTCTCTGTCTCTCAAAAACAAATAAATGAAAAAAAATTTTTTAACTTTTAATGCTTTTTAAATTTATTTTTGAGAAAGAGAGAGTACAAGCAGGGGAGGGACAGAGAGAGAGGGAGACACAGAATTGGAAGCAGGCTCCAGGCTCTGAGCTGTCAGCACAGAGCCCGACATGGATCTCAAACCCATAAACTGAGAGATCATGACCTGAGCTGAAGTCGGACCCTTGACCGACAGAGCCACCCGGGCGCCCCTGTCTCCCACATATTCTCAATAAAAAGTACCCTTGCAGCAGAGAGGCCCACATGGTGGTCCCGGACCCCACCCTGCGATGGGCAGATGTGCTGGTGTTCGGGGCGCTGACGTGGGGGAGATCTTTTTGGATTCCCGTGGGCCCAGCGCAGCACGCGGTCCTTTGAGAGGGAGGTGGGTCAGAGAAGGAGACGTGAGGACGAGCAGAAGTGGGAGCGGTGTGATGGCCAGGAGGCCACGAGCCAGGGACGTGGCAGCCTCTGGAAGCCTCTAGAAGCCAGGAAGGGCCGTTCTCCCCGGACCTCCCGCAGGAGCCAGCCCAGCTGATGACGGACCTCGAGCCTCAGAGCACATGTGTTGTTTTCGGCAACTAAATTCGTGGCCATTTGCTACAGCTGCCACAGGAGACTGAGGCGACACTACTTTCATCTCCTACATGGAAAATTCAAGCTTTCCTCGCCCCGTAAGAGCAAAGTTCCATAGAATCAGGGAGCTTTGCGCAGCGTCTCTGGGAAGCCGGGACCTCCCTGCGCAGCTGGGCCCCGCCCACCTGCAGACACCAGCACCTGTCTGAGGGGGGAGCACCTGGAAGGCGACCCCCCCCCAGCCTGTCGCCTCTTAACCCCGTCACCACCACGCCGTGTTCCCAGGAAGCCCCTAACTGGCATCTGTCGGCGTATTCGATTCTTACCCTGAGGCCGGCTGAGGCGGGCTGGCCCGAGATCGCCTAGCCAGTAATCACCGATCACTACTCGAAATAGTGATGCATTTTGGCCACAGCGATGACACATTCTCTGCTTCTGGATTTTCACATTCCATACTTTTTAGTTTTCATTTTTTTAAATGTTTTATTTATTTTTGATACAGAGAGAGACAGTGTGAGCAGGGGAGGGACAGAGAGAGAAGGAGACACAGAACCGGAAGCAGGCTCCGGGCTCTAAGCTAGCTGTCAGCACAGAGCCTGACGTGGGGCTCGAACCCACGAACGTGAGATCGGACCTGAGCCGAAGTCGGAGGCTTAACTGACTGAGCCACCCAGGCGCCCCATTTAGTTTTCATTTTTAATATTATTGTTTTAATATTCGAGAGAGAGACAGAAAGACAGAGAGAGAATGAGCAGGGGACAGGCAGAAAGACAGAGACAGAATCCGAAGCAGGCTCCAGGCTCCAAGCTGTGAGCTGTCCACACAGAGCCCGACGTGGGGCTCGAACTCACCAGCAGTGAGATCACAACCTGAGCCCAAGTCAGACGCTCAACTGACTCCGACTGAGCTCCCCAGGCGCCCTCCCCCCGTTTTCATTTTCACTCACCTCACAGTACACTTAGTATCTTCACCCAACCACGTAAGGCGATGTCTGTACTTCCCTTTAAATCAAAAAGTTAAAAATTACTTGAATCTTGAGAATTTCTTCAGCTTATTGTTTTAAGACTCTAAATTCCTTGGGAAGGTTCTGGGATTTCACAAACTCAGACATGCGGCCATGTCAGGTACCCCAGATGAGTGGCATTTGTACAGGGCGGCTGTCACCACACGCCTCATTTACTGGCTGGCCCTTGTCCGCCGCAGGCTGGGCTCCGCCTGAGATAATGGGAAGAAATCTCAGACACGCGCTGCTCGGTCCCAGGACACTGTCCGCAGTGCTGGAAGGCGGGTCTGAACCTCTCCTCACAGCGTGCAGGGAGCGAGATGAAAGTGCTTTGGAAGCGGGCACATTACCCGTGGAGGGAGAAGCTTCTGGAAGCGGGCACGTTACCCGTGGAGGGAGAAGGTTCTGGAAGCAGGCACGTTACCCGTGGAGGAAGGTTCTGGAGAGCAGGGACATATGGAAATGCGTCAGCGATGGCAACTTCGAGTGAAAAACTACGCACGGTTGTTATTTTGGTTTATGAATTGCTTGTCTGGGCACAGAGAAGGCTGACAGCGACCTTCCGTCCCGCCGGGGACAGAGCCAGTCACCACGAAGATTAGGTTTGTGTTGATTTCATTTCATCTCGCAGGTTGAGTGTATTTTATGGGTTTTCGTGAGAGGCATGATTTATGCTTCCAGAGTCCTGGAAGAGCTCACGGCTTTTAAAAATATTTTCTGAAAATGAATTTCTTTTTAGGGTCACTGACTTTCCCATGGAGCCTGAGAAGGCTCCGGGCTCGCAACAATCAGCATCCCAGGTCCCCCACTTCCTTCAAAATTCATTTATTCCTTTAAACCTTAAAAAAAACCCCACTAGTCAAGTAAAATATGCGCCTCTTACCTGTACGTGTTCCTGCTCCGTCCCGGGCACTGGCCGGGCCAGCGTGTCTGCAGGCGGCCGGCCATAGGCAGTGGCCGGTCACGTACCAGGGGCCTGCGGCCACCTCACCAGACGGGAGCACCAGGCCGGTGGCGGTCCGGACCCGAGGCCCCCGCGGAGGCTGGATGTATGTGCGCACGGCCAGCTGCTTCCCGTGGGCATCGCCCCCTGTAACGTGTGTGTCCGGGGAGGGGAAGTGGGGGCTTTGATTTAACGTCTCTCGGCTTTGAAAATCCCAAGGACAGTGGGGTGTTCACTCTAACCACGTGGCTGCGCGTGAGGTCCAGAACTCACTCCTCTTACACACCTGCAACTGGTGCCACCAACGACACCTCTGTTTGCCCTCCCTCAAACTGCCCCCAACCCCCCCGCAGAACCCCTCCAGCTGGACCCCCCACCAGCCAGAACCCCCCCAGCAGAACCTCCTTCCC
>PJEM01016148.1:14200-27015 GCA_004023845.1 Helogale parvula | reverse complement strand
GATGCAGGGCGAGGCCGTGATGGGGACAGGAGAGCTGCCGCCCGGCTTGGCTGGGAGGCTCGGGGCTGGCTGCAGTCCAGGGTCCCTGGGCTCTCAAAACAAAACCCTGCAGTTACCAGGGCCTCGTGACTGGAGGGTCTCCACTTCGCTTGTATGTGGAAACTGTGTGCGGTCAATCACACGGGAAACCAAAATCAGAGAGGAAAATGACAAAGGGAGAGAGAGAGAGAAGAGTATAGAGGATTGAGTAGGTCAAAGTGTTCCTGGAAAATAAAAGCTCCAAACAAGAACCAGCAGAACGGCAAAAAGGCAAACAGACGATCAAAAGCCAGAGAACAAAATGCAGGACGGGAAGTCAGTGCCAGAGAATTGATTAGTCAAACATATGAATCTCTCATGCTGAAGCAGAAATATCACAGCCCCGGCTCCTCACTGTGGAGCCCTCTCCGTCATAATGGGAGCTATGAAGAGGCCGGGGAATAAAGCAACTTTCATTTTTCCTCTGTGAACGCCGAGGGCCAGGCCCCAGGAAGACCTCGCCTTGTGCTAGCTTCGGGGGGGAGCGTGGCCCCTGGCCACAGGAGTGGGGTGCGAGTGAATGGGCCGGCACTTGGCTCACTTCACTTGAAAGCTCAGAGGCCTCTATACATACAGATCTCAGGCAAGACCGGCATCCTGGGACGTGGACTTAGAGATTCAAATGACGAGAGGTGAGTGTCCTCAGTATCACGGGGACTAGAGTTCCTTCGCTCCTCTTTTCAGCGGCCTTCCTTGCTGCATGGGCGCCCTGGCGGTTGCAGCAGCCTGCTATGACACAGTGCCGCGGAGCTCAACAGAGCAGCGGCCAGAAACTTCCAGAAGTGGTGCAACTGGAAGATTCCCAAATCTGCAGGGTGGCCCTAGAAAGGGTGGGTATGCAGTGGGTTGGCAACAATCAAAACCTGTGGGCAGCTTGGAACAGTGGAAGGAGGAGTCGATTTGGAGCCAGCAGATGTTGGTTCTAATACCAGCTTTGCCAATAACGGTTATGTGATCTTGGCTAAATCACCTCATCCCTCTGAGTCTCGGTTTCCTACGCCGGAAAATGGGGATAATGATAACACACCTTGAGGGGTGCTGGGAGGGTGAAGCTAAATGAGACGGGAAGATGGCTCACAGCGGGTCTGCCTCACAGCTGTCCAATTTAGGGGATCTGAAGAAGTCACGCTGCCGTATTTTAAAACGTGTCTGGGATTCCTGGAAACTAGAGAATGAGCCACGTCACTTGTGGCTCTTTCTGAATGGGCTATAGGAACGTGGGTCTTTCAAGTTTATTACTGTTGAAATGGCCTTCTGAGGTCTGTTTACCTTCTGGCCTTTCTTCTCCGGCGCCCGGTGAGGCAGCCCTGGACTGACCTCCGGATGCAAGCGCTCAGGGCAAGTTTCTCTGTTGACTCCTGTTCTCAGTGCGGCCCAGGCTTCCTGGTCTACTCCACAGCTATGGGAGTCAGCCTAGCATGGGGGAAGGAGGTGAGGCTTTGGGGTCAGAGACTCTGGTTAGAAGCCCAAAGCTACCCCTGGCTCGCTGTGGTAAGAGCTCAGTTTCTCTGTGCACATTGCATGCATGTGGTACCGGAAATGTCAGGTAGGAAATTCCTTTCTTTTTTAGGGTAGGTCCCACTGGACAGGGGAGATCCAACAAAACTGATACAACTATAAGATTCTCTACAGACCCCAGTGCCACATGGTAATTTTCTCAGTCAAGATTTCTACCTCTTTCCCTGGTTGCTAGGAAGCCAGTCAGGCCTACGGGCTAAGGATGTCAGAGCTGGAAGAGACTGGATTTCATGAAGTCCATCTCTTTCTTTTACTGTTGGAGCAAGTGAAGCCCAAACGGTAGGGCAGTTTGCCCCCAGGTTGGTCACACAAGGAACTGGAAGTGCTGCTTGGGGTTGGTGCTGCCCCCACCTGCCTCGAAAAGTCAACATACAGAGCCTTGGCCTTGACCGCCGGTAGGAAGGGGCTAGTTTGCGGCTTCGTGGGCGGATGGGTGGATCAGTATAGCTGGGCTTACCGCTGCCTGGAAGGCAAATGGCCGTACAGATCAGTGAAACATCTCCCTGCTAATGATTTCCCGCACTGCCTGCTTCTGTGTCTGCTTGGGATAGATCTAGGACGCAAACTCAAAACCTTCCTCACCTCCTCACTGCAGCCTTGCCCAACACCTATCCCCAAAGTCTTTATTCTGTGGGATGAAAAAGAAGGAAGGAAACAGTGGGGGCCAAACAGTAATATATGTATTACTCAAGAAACACAAGGGTAACAGTCATTTTGTGAATTCTCAGCCTGAAAAAAATATTTGTAATCTATATCGTAAACAAAGGTGTATTAACCTAATATATAAAAAGTTCCAAAAAATCAAGAAAAAGAATAAGTACTCCATAGGAAAAATGGACAAGAGAAGCCTATAGTTCACAGCACAAGAAACACAAATTTCCCTTAAATGTAAGAAAAGGGATTCAGCCCCACTTGCAGTAAGAGAGAGCTGAATGGAATTTCCCTGAGCTTCGCTTCTTACCCCTCAGATTGGACATAACCCATAAATTTAGCAGCACACTGTATTGGTAAAGCCGCGGGATAACAGGACAGGAATGAAAGAAGACGCAACCCTGTGTGTGGGGGGAGTTGGCAATATCCCGCAGAATTATATATGCAGCGACCCTTCGCCTCAGCAATCTGACCTACCCCAAAGGTATACTGAGGAAAATAGAAAATGATTATATGTGGTAGCTACCTTGTGTGTATGTGTGGTGTGTGTGTGTATTTTAAGTAATGGGGAGAGGTTATGAGGGAGGGAAGAGCTGGGGTAGAAGGAAGTGGGATGAAAGCCTGGTTTCTCTGAATGAACCTTGTTGTATATTTAAAATCACACCGAGGCGCCCGAGTGGCTCAGTTGATTGAGCACCCAACTCTTGATTTCAGCTCAGGTCATGATCTCACAGTCTGTGAGTTCAAGCCCCACACAGGGCTCTGTGCTGACAGTTTGGAGCCTGCTTGCAATTCTCTCTTTCCCTCTCTCTCTCTGCCCCTACCCCGCTCGTGCACATGTGCGCTCTCTCTCTCTCAAAACCAAACAAACATAAAAAACAATCATGTAAAGAATTTGCAAGATCAAAGACTCTAGTCGTAGCCTGGGGTCACTGTAAATGGAAATGTAGCTAAGAATGGATAGCAGGAGTACCTGGGTGGCTCAGTCACTTAAGCACCCGACTCTTGATTTCAGCTCAGGTCATGATATCACATCAGATCAAGCCCCACATGGGACTCTGTGCGGATAGCATGGAGCCTGCTTGGGATTCTATCTCCCTCTCTCTCTCTCTCTCTGTCCCTCCCCTGGTGCTCTCTCAAGAGGAAAAAATAAATAAAAAAGAATGGACAGCAGTAAAACATTTATGAGAAACAATTTGGTAAGTATATTAAGAACCTGAAAAGTATGCTGGTCTCTTAACCTAGTATTGGAACTGCTGGAGATTTCGTTTAAGCAAAACTCAAATGCTAATGAGTCTGTGTGCAAAATTGCTCACAGCAAAACAACAACAATTTTCCTCAGGAGGCGCACAGTTAGGTTACACTGTTTCACTACTAGTCAAAGGGCTTATGTAACTATTTATAAAGATGCTGTCTCTTGGTGGAGAATCTGTGTGACAAGGGCCACATGGAATGAGGGGAACACGTATGGACTGTATAAGCTCAATTATGTAAAAAGGCATAAAAAATGTGAGAAAATGCACCAAAATTTAATGGTGGTTGCCTCACGGTAGTGGGAATGTGAGTGACCTTTCCTCATATGCTCTTCTGCCTTTTTAAAATTTCTACATTGAAAACATATTACTTTTGTAATTGGAAAAAACAATACACATCACGATTTTTCATCACGATTCTTCAGATGTCTCAACCTGGCCCTTTGCCCTGGTGTAAATTTCTATGATTGCTCCTGTTATTACACCAAGAAGATAAACTTTGCACTGACTGGGTAGCCCTGTGTTGGTATTAGGGGTTCACCAAGTGAGATGGATTTTAACTAGCAGAAAGGACCCTATAAGTAAGAACACTCAAAGGCAATTAGTTGGTAACAATATTATAAATAGAAAAGGAGCCAAATAAATGTTTCCTGGATATCATTAATTTACTTGTAAAATAGATTCAGAGTTACTCTGATAACCCCATATAAAGAACGCACTCATTATAAAGACAGCCGTGTGTTAAACGAGAAAATGTAGACACAGAGATGGCTCTGCTGTGCCCGACGATGGTTCTCACGGAGACAGCAGTGCTCAGAATGTCACCCTTGGGAACAAAAACTTCATCTAGGCAAACAGTCCCAGTGCAACACCGAGGGAGCGGTCCTGCCACCTCTCCCAGAGCCCAGGGCTTGGTTCACGTGCTATGACCCAGCGCGAGCCACTTCTTCCACCTTTCTTGCTGGTCAAGTGGGGATGATAATTTACAGAGAGAAAATCCTGCACAGGAGTACAGAGAAGGCTGGACGAGGGCATGCCCGGTGCCTGGCGAGTCCTACCGACCCCCTCTCCCAAAGGACTTTTCCCTCTGTTCCCACTCTCACCACGAGAGTCCAGGCACCCTCATCTTCTGCCTGGGTGACCACGGCCAGCTTCGAATTGCTCTCTTTGTCTCTAGGGAGGCCCCCACCTCCCAGCAGCCAGCGTGATTTTTTTTTTAAAAAAAAACATAAAATTGATTGTGTTACACCTGTTGTAAAAACCCTCATGGCTTCCACTTAGAATAAAGTCCAAACTCTCTGTGGCCAGTGAGACCTTATGTCATCCAGCCCTGCCTTCATCTCTAACATCAACCATGCCACTTGCCTCCTTGCTTGGTACATCCTGGGCTCCCCAGTTCCCTTTAGTCCTTCTAAGGTGCTGGGTTACTTCCTTCCCTCTGCCTGGAACATTTTCTCACCTCACCCAATTCATCCTTCACCTCTCGCGTGGAATGTCAGCTCCAAAAAGACTTCGTTGACCGCTCCGTCTGAAGTAGAAGCTTGGAAGAACTCAGATGGCACCTTTCAAATGATGTGTCTGATCCCTGTTTTCTATTCCTATTTTACTGAAATGTGCTCTGTTCCTACTGTTGGCTGCCTGCCCAACCCTCATTCTCTCCCCTCTCCTAACACAACCCCCAGTTCATTAGTCCGTGCTGCCATCCTCCTCTATGAGGCCAAGTCCTTCAGGTCCCAGCCCAGAGGCAGGGCGTGAGTCCTCCTAGCCAATCCCAGTGGTCTCATTTCTTTACCAGTGATTGGTCAGGGCTTGGGCATGTGACTCAGTTCTGGTCAATGACACATGAGAAATCACCAGGTGAGCTTTGGGCGAAGGTTTTCTGAAATCTTAAGAGATACCCATCCTTTCCCCGCCTTGAAAGATTGTTGTGAAGAGGTAATACATTGAAGTGACACAGTCATCTTGAGACCAGGCAGGAAGCCTGCCAGATGGCATGGCCAACAGGCTGAGGTTAACAGAGTCAAGAATAAAAGAATGGGGTTCTTGATATCATCAGCAAATTGCTAAAGTGGCAATCACTGAACTGCCCATGATCCTCCCATGATCCTGATCCTCCCATGATCAATCATAAAGGCCATACTCTTTTAGCCACATGGGCAGCTGGAAGCTTCCTGGTACAGTATTCTATCTCTCCATCTGGTGGAGGGTCTAACACTTAGTAGGCTCAATGAAACTTACTTGAATGAATCAGTGTTCACAGTAGAGTATTAAGAAAAAAATCCTGCTAAAGTAGGAGTCGTACCATTACTATGAGACGAGTATTCAGTTTTTGTTCCTCCCCCTTTTTATGACATGAACTTCATTAAAAAAGAAAAAAAAAAAGAAAAAAGTTGTAAGCACAGTTCTACCCTCCTACTGCAGTGCAGAACCGAGCTGTGAATGTGCAGGTTCTTCCGTAAACACAGAGCCCATGCCCGGGGCAGTTTACAGACGTGAAGGTTCCCACGAGGTACTGGCATTCCCCCTGCGTTCCAAAGCTAGGCTGTACCTTCAGGTACGTTGCCGTGTGAGCTTAAGGTAACTTTACAAATAGCTCAGGAATAGGAAGAAAGTTTCCCATTGGTGATTAAGCTTCCCGGAATATTCGTAGGAAAAGTTTTAAGTGTATATGGAGCATCCATTTCCAAATAAGTCCCAAGGGAGGCTGCCTGGTGGTGAAATGGCTTTGCAGTCAGATCCTGGCTTTGTCACCCCTAGCTGCTGTGACTTTGGGCAGGTCACTTACCTTCTCTGAGCCTCAGCTTCGCCATCTATAAAATGGGAACAATATCAAATTCATAGATTTTTGGTGGGGGAGGGGGATAAGATTGAGTGTGGTACCCAAATTGTACTAAACTTGGTATATTGTTAAGGCTCAAAAAAAGCTTTAAAATTTATAGTGAAGCTGTTCCTATAGCAGTCTTGAAGTGCCATGTTTCCTGAAAGAAGGGCCTTGCAGGTTGAAGGACATGGGTGTTAGCAAAATGTCATGTGCCACAAGTCAGGTGAGATCTGGACTCCCAGTGTTGCCAAAAGCTGGCCTCCTTCCTGGGAGACAGTGTGGCCCAGTGAAAAAGGTCTTGGAATCAGTCAGAGTTGGGGGTCTTACCCCAGCTGTAGACTCAATGGCTGTGACCTTGGGTCTGACACCAAATCTCTGCTCCTCAGTTTCCTCATCTGTGACAGGGATCATACTACCCCCACCCTGGCCCATCACACCTGTGGACTGAGTAACAGGGTCTGAGGCAGGTGTCTGGGACAGAGCCTGGCACACAGGAGGACCACAGCCCTGCTCACTCCCTTCCTCAGTTCTTCCCTATCACGTTCAGGTTAAAACCAGAAGTTCTCACTACACAATGGCAGGAGGGCACAGGAATGGTACTGTTGGCTTGAAAAAGATGACTAAATTGCCCAACAATGGCAAATACATATAATAAACCTATCCCACAAGTGTTTTATTTGGTTTCAAGGCCCTGCTGTGCCTGCATCCCGTCACCCCCTTGAACGTGGGGGTCTGCGCGGCTCGCTCATGCAGCGAAAATTGGCAGACCCCTCTCTCCCACTCGGAGCCGCTGCTTGTGCCCTCTGCCCGAGGATGGCAGTGTCACCAGAGCAAGGGAGCCGCACAATGCCCAGAGATTTATGAAAATACGCGTCTGAAAAAGGGATTGCTGTGCAGAGAGCGCTCGTGTGGGCAGGCCTGGTGCATGGGAGCAATTAGAGCTGGTTTGCAACAACTCAGTGCTGTTCTATTCAATTGCTTAAAGAATTGTCATAGCAACAGCAGCCACACATAGTAAAGTGGCAGCAAGACGGAGCACACACTTGAAAAAGACTCTCTTGTTAACCCCCCTCCCCTCCCCAAAAATGAATAAAGGGCCATTTTGTTTCTCTAAAATAGGCTTGCAATCAATGTCCATACTTCATGCCGAAGTGGGTGACTAGATAGATGCCTACCTTCTTTTCCTCCTTCTTCTTCTTCTCTCTTTCTCAGTCCTAATGATGATCACAGCAGCTACCTTTTAATGAGCTCCTACTATGTCCTGGGCCTTGGTGCTGGTGACGACTTCCCTTAATTCCACCAGCTGGCATCTAGTGAGTGCAAACTCTATCTGCCCTGGGGACATGAGATGTCTCAGATGCTGTCCCCACCTGCAAGGAGCCTGATGTCTAGGGAGAGGGAGCCATAAGCAAATCTGCTTATGGGAGGGGGCAGCCTCTGAGCCAAGTCTTGCATGAACACTGAGTGGGTATCCACCAAGATGAACAGGAAACTTCCTTTTCCTTCAGAAAACTCACGCTATGGTGTATGTGGCAGGGGGAGGGGAAGAAACATGGAGGAAACATGTGAGGCCACATCTAATTGTTAACATATGGAGTTAGGAGACCACAATCGGTAATTTCCTTGACAAAACAAAACAGATTTCCCGACGATAATATAACTCTCGTACATGTTACAGCACCGGTAGGCTAATCCCCGACTGCAGGCCACATGGTCTGCTCAGCACCTTCACGCTCCTGCTGAGGTCTTCCTCACAAGAACCATTGGGAGTGAGAGTTCTTACTCCATGTGGACCACAGGATGTGGAACTAAGGCTCAACTAAGTTGTGACTTGCTTTTAGGGTCATACAGCTAATAAGTTACAAAGTCAGAGTAGTGAACCAGACACGTCTTGCTAAAGGACCCGTAGTGTTTATTTGGGATGCTGAACAGATTTCAGGCTGACACATCACTCGTTGAAAAGTTCACAGCTTGTTCTTAGAAAGGGTGAGCTTAAACAGAAAGATATCCATACCATTAATCTACTTCTAATGCAAAGGAGGACTAGTTAGATGGAAAGAAAAAAAAAAGAGTGGCAACTAATGGTGGACTGGAAGAGATCTCATACCAGAGATGCTAAGGGGCTGGGCACTGAGGGCTCTGCTCCTCAGCCTCCCTTGACTCGGAAAGGCGAACTTCATTCCAGGGTTTGAGTTCAGAATGAATTTACCGGGAAGTGCTTCAGTGTATGGGATACATGTAGAAACTTTCTGGGTCTGCTCTTTGGAATCAGCCTTGCAGTCAACAAATTAGAAATTTACGCCCAAAGCTGGAGGTTCTGAGAGGTAATAAAAGCAGGGGCCTGAGACCCCCTAAAAACTAAGGAAATGACAGAGCAGGCCTTTTGCACCTGAAGAAACAGCATGGTGACGGAAAGGGTGATCTGAGCATGCAGTCTGAAAGAGAAAGAGAGAAGGATCTGGTGGCGGTGGAGACTTGGGGATGAAAAGATCTGTAAATGGGGGCATTGACTTGGCAATGAATTGCCCCTATCTGGAAGAGGCCACTCCTGTTGGGCTTCCGACAGAGGGCACAGAGATACCGAGACCAGGGTATATGTAATACTTGGCACACAGTAGGCATCCATTCAATAAACAGACTTTGAATGAATAAGTGAACAATACCCTTCGGCAAATACAACAAGAGGATTAGAAAAAACTCAGTGACACCCGTGGGGCTAGTGGTCAGGCTGACTCCAGGACCAAGGCTAGAGTAGATCTAGAAATAAAGGCTGCACACTCCAACGCCCTCACGTACCCACAAGGAACATAATAAACGAGATGAGTGATGGAGCAGGGTGTAGGAGCGAGTGGTGTGGACAGAACCGGCATGCCCTGTCTCCATGTCTTCAAATATTTGCAGGCATCCTCCCAAAAGATTAAAATACCACTTGACAAACTACCACATACGAGGGTGGGTTTGTTGAATGCGGCCCACAGGCTGCCAGTTTTGACCTCTGATAGAGGAATGGATGGACTACATTTGTCTTCCCATCAAAAATGCCTCTGCAGTTAATGTCTCAGACTGGCCATGGAGGGGGGCCTTGTCGCAGAGAGGGAGTTGGAAGGGCTGTCGTTCTGTCATACTGGTGAAGCATTTGTACCTTTGGGTTCTTTAGCGCTCAGATGAGCAGATGGCGGTGTGCAATCTCGTTACAGAAACTGAGGCGCATAGTCAAATGCTTATCTTCGACTTGGTACCTAGCAGGGGGCAGAAGGGGCTTCAATTCAGCATGACCCCCCCTGGAAGGCCAGGGATTAATTACTCTTATTTTAATAACTGGAAGTGGGGAAAGGACAGGGAATAGTCATGAATTTCTCTGAAGCACTCTGGGAAGTGGGTGTAATCACTCCATTTTACAGATGGTAACACTGAGACTCAGGAAAGCAGGAGACACATTCAAGGTCACACTGTGAAGGAGCCTCAGAGCCAGGATCTGGAATTCGGCAAGGCTTCCTTTTAAACTCGTGTCTCGTTGCTACAGGGAGGCGATGCTGGTGCAAGGCCCCGAACCAGCAGAGAAGCCCTCTTCAGGGAGAGGTCTCTGTAGGAAAGGCTCTTTCCCCCACTCTCAGAGCCTGCCATTATGTACGACCTGGCCTCCTGGGTTAAACTGACCCTTGCTGGGGGAGTGGGGAGGGGGCCGAAGGAAGGAGCAGAGCACGAATTGCAGCCTCCCGTTTTGAGGGCATCCCTGATACATGTGCTAACCGTCAAAACTCCAAGAGAGAAGACACTATTCAAGAGTTCACCTCAATCGCTGTGTGCTGACACAGGTGGCGGGCAAATGCCACACATAAGAGGGCAGGGAGAAGACTGCCTGAATCGGCTCCTTCTCTCTCTGATCGATAACTCACTGAACAGTAATCAGCCGGTAGTATGACCCTTCTCCACAGGAGCCACAGGGGAAAAAATGTAAGAACACGCTACAAACAGGACAAAATAAGGCAGACCATGCAAAGTCCACTTTCTCTTCACAAATGGGTAAATCCCCCAGCATTAGGTCAAAGAAAACCATAAACCTTCCAGGTTCACTTGCCTACGGCTCTCCACCATTCTCGATTTAAACCCGCTCCACTCTCCCTGGCGGCTGACCCCTGTCCCTCTTGGTCTTCAACCACTGCCCAACACACACACACACACACACACACTCTGGGTGTCACAAACAAGAGCCATCAGATGGAAGCCCCCTCCCCCCACTCCCTTGTCCTTCCTGGATCTCCACCCCCAGGCTTCCTTCCCCAGCGATGCTCAGGCAGAGGGCCTCTCCTCTGCTCCAAGGCCAACCCACCCACCCTGCTCTCCCAAACCCTTTCCATCTCAGCGCCTTGGTTCTTTCTCAAAGCATTTCACTGCACTTGAGTTTCTTCTATGTTAAAGCAACAAACACACACCAACCATCACCGTCCCCCACCCCCCCCGATTTCCCCTCATCCCTAGAGCCACATGGCTGCTACCATTTCTCTCTGCCTCCTACCAGTCAAACTGCACAGAGAACCTGTCTAATTTCACCCAGGGTTCCCAAGACCTTCTTGTGGCTAAAGCCCACAGGAGATTCTCTGTCTTTGTCTAATTAGCCTCTCTTCAGGGGGCAAACACATAAGCACGCTCATCCCTTGGCTTCAGTATGTTATCCTGGTTTTAACCCCACTCTGGATGGACCTTTTCTGGCTCCTCTGTCTTTGGTATTTTAAATACAGATGTTCTCTGGCTTACATTCTCTTTACTTCCTACTTTATACGCTTTCCCTGGTTAATTACTCCCCATCTATATGTTGACATCTCTTAAAACGGTGTCTTCGTCCCATCCCTCTCTCTTGACTTCATGGATTCATATTCAAGGCTGCCTAATGGGGCATTTCTTGGTCAGACATCCACTGACACACTCAACATGAATAAAATTGAACTCCTCTTCCTTCCCAAACCAGTCCTCCCCCTTCAGCCCAGTGAATGGCCCTACCTAGTCATGAGGGTCAGTCTTGCTTTAATTTTCTCTCTCCTTTCTGTCCCGCAAGTCACCAAGACCTGTGGGTTCCACCCATCACATCCCTCAAACCCATGTACTTCTCGCCACGCCTGTTCTCACTTCTGTAGGCCAGGTCACCATCCTCTCATACCTGGGTCACGGTAACCGCCTCCCGGGTAGTCTATGCCTCTAGCCTTGTCGTCTCCGACACTACCACCACAGCCACCTCTAAAGATGTCTACATATTCATGTAACTTTCCTGCTTAAAATCTCTTCCAGAGCTGCCCCAGCTGACATTAGAATTCATTTTAAGCTTCCTGATTTGGCCTATAAGATCTTCCCTGATCTGACCCAAATCTATCTTTAAATTCCATCCCCTGCCATGGCCTCCCTGGACCAGTGTCCATTACTCCCTGTGCCTGGGGGCCGCTTCCTCCCCTCTTCTCCCGGCTACCTCTCACTTACTCCTCAAATCTCAGCCTGGGTATCATTTCCTCTGGGGCACCTTCCCTCCACCCCAGTTCCCGGTCGGGCACCCCTCCTAAGTTTCCCACATCATCCGCTGCTCCCCCTCTGGAGCACTCACTAAACCGTATTATAATGGCCTATTTGCCTGTCATTCTTTCCACTGGTCTGTCTCATTCCTTGTTGCCTATCCAGTGCCCAGTCTGCTTGCTGACACCTAAGAGGCCTATCTGTGGTTATAACAATGAATGGATGAGTGAGAGAAATCTCAAAGAAAGATACATTTGATAAAGAAAAAAAAGTTCAAGCTCTAGAAGTGGATGGCCAAAGCCTGGTAGGAAAAAAAAAAACCAAACCCATGGATTTGTGGTATGAATCAGCTTCTAACTTGGATCCTGCAACTGATTGACTCTGTGACCTGAGACTGATTATTTAATGTCTTGGAATCAGTTCCTCATCTGTCAAACTGGTGTCACTACCTAGCTCTCAGGTTGCCGTATTAAATGAGATGCCACGCTAAAGCCCCTGCCACCATGCAGGGGGCCTAAGAGGCATCAGAGATTTTTTTTTTTTTAATTAAGTGAAAAAGTCTAATTATTCAAAAAGAACATTTTGAGGCACATGAGAATAGAGCTGGCTGGTAAGACACATGACCAGCGCTCCATCTGCAATGATGAAAGAAAGCTAAAGGCAGGAGTCACGAACTCAATATCAAAGCTATTCTGTGCAAAGGAGAGGATTCCTCCAAAGACGTTAAATCAGAAGAACTAAGTTTCCATACGTTGTTCTCATTACTTTTCTAGCAAGCAGCTGAGGACGTGAAGCCGTTTTTCCCCTTGGGCGGCCTCTCCCGGGCGCTGTTCTTGCAGGAAAGCAATCTTGTTGGTTTGCTCCAGGACCGGGGATCACTGTTCAGAAACCAAGGTGCAAAGAGATATCTGTCGTATTTACTGCTAGAGGCTGATGGTATAAAAACGTCCCAAGCCGGGGTCTTCGAAACCATCGCAGCCCACTCGTTTTCCCGC
>PJEM01016148.1:0-14100 GCA_004023845.1 Helogale parvula | reverse complement strand
TATTTTGCTTTCTGGAAAACTCCTTCCGGACCCAATTCAAGTGAGTATCTCCTCTTGTGGGAAGCCACCCCCAACCTATCCGAGCAGAGCACATCACATCTTCTTTGGGGCCACCCTCTAATCTTTTAGCATGGCTAAAATGCTGGCTTGCAACTGCTTTCGGTGTTTGTTCTCCTTACCAGGCCCATGAGTTCCTCTGTCAAGTAACAGATGATCAATATAATATTTTTTAAATAAATGAATGATAAAATAATATATGTGTCACCCTCCTCTTTGGCTGTAATTAATGCCCGAGCTGGGTGTGTGAGCTCCTTCAAAATGTTACTGAACGACTTGAGATAAACAACAGATATAATATTACAAAGAAATTTTAAGGGATGTGATTTGCACAGAAAAAAAATTTGTGAGCTTGGACCCTTCCTCCCCTCCCCCCCCATAGTGATATTCAACACCCAGCACTCTGTGGGCGCTTAACAAATGTTGAATAATAACAACAATGGACTCTTTGATATTTATAGAATAGCATTGTAAACATTTCATCACTTCCCTGTGGTTGAAAAATTCTAAGTTTAACAACATCTGCCCAATAAAACAAAACCAAAATTCTGCCACTGAGAAGAGACAAGTGGCATACAAACAGACCTTGGTAAACAGTCTATTTAGACAGCCAAACGAATGGGAAAGATGGAAATTTTGTGTGCCATAAACGACAAAGAGGGATTAAAGTTTTCTCTCTCAGAAACAACTCGGGATGAAAAGGGAAAAGAGCCCAGACCGAACTCTCAACCGCCTCTCAGGTCCTCCAGCACATGGTATCCTGCTCAGTCTGGGCTGGAGTCGCATTCAGCCTCCCAATTACATCCACCCACATGACAGGATAACACAGAGGTCTGAAGCCACTTCACTGGTCTGGGGTTTTAACTTTTGGGATGGACTTCTTAAGTCGCAGATGACAGAATCCAGGTCAGAAGTGAGGCAGATCTGGGGTCAAATCCAGGTTCTCTATCTTACCAGCTGTTTTACAATCTCAGGATTTTTTAAGCCATAAAAGTAGAAAATTATCACCTATTCTGGAAGATACCACTGAATAGTTCAGCGGAACAAAGCAGATCAAGAGGAAAAGGACACTTAGGGCATGGCTAATAGGTTGGGAAGCTCCAACAGATTCATATAGGAGTCTCCAGAATAAAAAACAAAAACAAAGAAACCCTAGGTTTGGCAGAGAAGTATTATTTGAAGAGATCATGGCTAAGAATATTCCAGAATTGAGAAAATACATGAGCTCTTGGATTGAAAAGACACTATTAGTACCAAGTAAGATTAATAAAAATAAACCCATTCCTAAATATAAATAGTAAAATTGCAGAATATAAGATGAAAAAGTTCCTAGAGAGAAAAGATGGAATTTTTATATAAAAAAATAATAGTTGAATTGATAACAGGCTTTTTGCCAATAAAAACCGATGAGAAAAGACTAAACTTTAAAGGACAGAAGGAAACCCAGCAGTATATAGTTTCATACCCAGATAAACTATCCTTTCAAAAGTCATAGCAAAATAAAGATATTTTCATACATATAAAGACAAAAATGATCCCCACAGAGAAACAGCAGTGGACACATTGATAAATTATAAAACTAATAATAGTTTTATTGTTAATATTCTTTTAAAAAGTGAAACTGATGTTCTTATAATGATAAGATTTGCATATGGGGGTGTCCAATGAGTCTAGTAATACAAGAATTCTGTATTATTTAGGAAGAGAATAAAGACGCTAATTTAGAATTGTTAATTTATGTGATTTCCATATATGTAAGTTTATTCTGTTTTTCAGTATTCTGGGCTAGACTCCCAAAAAAAATCTTCCTGGAAAAGCAAAATGTCTCTCTTTTCCATTTTGTAGATGTAGTCTTCCTATAATATTTTATCAACGCTTGCTTCAAACTCAGCTCATGTTTTAATCTACTCTGTGGAAGGTGTGTTTAGGATCCTCTTCCCCCATATGCTTTGCTCTTTTCCCCAGATGAGTCCTTTTCCCTTCCTTTTTAATTTCCTTCCTTTTCACATCTGAACTTCAATTAAAAAATTTTTCCTGGGGTACCTTGGCGGCTCTGTCGGTTGGGTGTCTGACTCTTGATTTCAGCTCAGGCTGTGATCCCAGGGTCATGGGACCCATCCCTGTGTTGGGTTCTGTGCTGAGTGTGGAGCCTGCTTAAACTTCTCGCTCTCTCTGGGGCATCTGGGTAAATTAGTCAGTTAAGTGTCTGACTCGGTTTCCACTCAGGTCATGATCTCACAGTTGGTGAGTTTGAGCCCCACATTGTCCTGGCTTTCCAGTGCCAGTATGGAGTCTCCTTGGGACTCTCTCTCTCTCTCTCTCTCTCTCTCTCTCTCTCTCCTTCTCTCTCTGACCCTCCCCCATTCTCTCTCTCTCTCTCTCATAAATAAACTTAAAAAAAGATTCTCTCTCCCTCTGCCTTACTCCCTGACTCAAGTGCTTTGTCTCAAAAATTAAATTAAATTAAAAACAATTCCCCAATAGTGTACTCTTTTTTCCCCTTTTAATCTTTTTGTTTGACATAATCATTTTGACATAAGTTCAGATTTGTAGAGAAGTTGCAAGAATAGTATACAGAATTCCTATTTACCCTTCACCTAGATTCCCCAATAACCTCTTACCACAATGGCTTTATCCTTCCTCCTTTGCCTTGCATGTGCATGTAAGCATATACATACAATTATATATTATAAATGTTTTATGTGCATAAAGTATTTTTTTGAACCATTTAAGAATAAATTTAAGACATGATGTCCTACCCCTACATACTTAAGTAGAATCAGTTATGATATAGTGTAACATACATGCTCTGAAAAATCACCATGCTCAGGGGCATACTGCTCAAAACTTCATTAGTGACATGTTAGAAAAAGACCTGAAGTTTGCTGTGGAAGTGTGTGTCCCGGGGGCCAGAGCACATGGGTAGACTGGGTGGCGTGGTGGAGGAAGGACGGAGCATTAAACACTGCTGTGGACAGAATGTGTGGCTCACAACACATGCAGTAAACAGAGGCAGCTGGCAGGTACGAGGGGTGTGTGTCGGTGTGCGTTCTGTGTATTCCTGCACATCTTGGTTAATCTGGGCGCAGTTTTCTGCGTTGACCTGGTATTTCTCACGGATGAGATTGTGCATAATCAAACATGAAATTCACACTATGCTGCAACTGTTCCCAAATCTACCAGTTGAATTAGAACGATCTTGTGTTGTCAAAACAGGCATTATAGCAAACTGACTGTATTTTCTAAAATCGAGACCATATCCACAGTATAATGATCAAAATCAGGAAGTTTAACAGTGATCAAGCAAAAATCTCATCTACAGCTGTATTTGGAATTCACTAATTGTCCCAACGATGTGTTTTCACAGCAAAAGAAAATCCTGGATCATATATTGCATGCAGCTTTCCTCTTACTTTCGTTTCATCTAGAATAATTCCTGGGTCTTTCTTTGTTGCAAGACATTAACATTTTTGAAGAGTACCAGCCAGCTATTTTGTAGAACGTTCCTCAACTCAGGTCAAACCCTCTACTCTTACCTCAAACTACCACTGTTGGCTAACACACTATTAATGCCTAAAATCTTCTGAATATGATTCAAGTGCAGAGGTGGGGTCTGTAGCTTCCATCACAGCTCTCTTTGAAAAATCATGTGAAATCTGCACTGGGAAACCTAGAAAATAGCAGTTAAAATAACTGCCTTTCAAATAAAAATCCCTTCTTTTAAGAGAATTAAGAACTAAAAGACACATAGAAAACCTGCTCACGATAGAAAGTCATTGGCTTCGCAGAATGCAACGTGTAGGGAGTACGTATCATTCGCTGGCCATTTTCCTAAGTCTGACGTTCGGATCACTATCACAGGAAAAAGGCTGTGGTGACTGACTGGGGAAGGAAGCCTTGGAACTAAGATCTTCCGAGCACTGACGGCGCGGTCATTATACACATTTATGGTAATATGCACCTCATCCTCACAATAGCTTCTGAAACTGCTGTCAAGGTTCCACTTTTATAGATGAGGAAACTGAGCCAGATGGGACCCCTGCCTGCCCTCCCCTAAATCTTGCACTCTTTCTCACTGTATCTTCTAAGAATTGGAAGGGTTCTCCTTTGTATTAGTCAACAGAAAAGAAACCAGTAAAGGCTGCAGTCCAGGGGGGGAAATGAGTCGGAGAAGCAGCACATCACATGCGGGTAAGTAACAGAGTGGCGGCCATGCTTTACCCAGAGGTGGCGCTCCCAAGCCATGCTCCCACACGCGAGTACCTCTAAGGCATTTGATGTGGAAACTGCAGGGCTACAGGTTAATGTTGGCTTCCTTGGGTTCTGCTGCTGAAATATTTCTTGGGCAAAAGGAAAAGCACACTTTCTACAGCACCCAAGTCCTGTATCTGGATCACAATTCTACCACTTACTTGCCATTGTGGCTGGAGAGCGCTGAGCTCTGTGTCAAGCACATAGTAGGTGCTGAATAAATGTTGTAAAAAAATGTTTAAAAAATGTTCTTACTCATTTTAGTGGTGGGCCTTCCCCACCCCCAATGGGATTCTTACCTTCATTAACAAGAAAATGGCACAAATCCATCTATCCATCCATCCACCAATTAGTTCACTCTCCTTAGCACTCCAAGAACAAGGCTAAGGAATCTATAGGAACATTCTGCTATCCTTTGGCATTTTTTCTTTTTTTTTTTTTCTTTTTGAGAGAGAGAGAGAAAGAGTGCAATCAGGGGAGGGGCAGAGAGAGAGAGAGAGAGAGGGAGACACAGAATCCGAAGCAGGCTCCAGGCTCTGAGCTGTCAGCACAGAGCCTGATGGCGGGGCTCGAACTCACAAACCATGAGGTCATGACCTGAGCTGAAGTTGGATGCTTAACTGACTGAGCCCCCCAGGCGCCCCTATCCTTTGGCATTCTGAGAGCAGCGCTGGTGGTAAGTGGTGAGCAGAGCTGCCTTCCTTTGGCATTCTGAGGTTTAGGAGAGGACAGTTTTAAGTAATAGATAAAAAGAAACGGCATAATGATACTGTAACTTCTCTACAACAGCGATTTCCTCATAATTCCTCTAACTAGCCCCGCAACAGAGTCCGACTTTCTCAGATTCTAAAGCTGACTTGCTTTCTCTGCGCTATGGGGTTCAGAAAGACAAACTCCTTGGAGTTTTGGGGCTGGTGACTGTGATTTGCAGAGACCCATCCTGTGGGGTGTCTGAAGTGCTGGACGCTGGAGGGGAAGAGTCTTCTAGAAAGTCAGGTAGTTTCACAATAGGAGACAGGACGAGGGGGCTATTGAGAGGGACCCATCAGATCATTCTGAGACTTTCTGTTCAAAGCTGCAGGGAACAAGTCACCTGCTAAAGTGTTCCTGAATTCTTTCTTCCATTCGGCTTTTCTGTGTTCGGTTACCAAAATCTTGCAGAGAATGTTTACTCACATTCAGGTTGAGTCACCTCCTCTCTTTCATAGCCACTAAGGAGATCCACAACCTCAACATACTGGGTCAAGCAACATTTCAAGATCCTTAAGGAGGTCTGAAACGTGTATTACTAGAAGGGTCCAGATCTTGCAAACTCTGAGCTGGATATTAAACATCATGTTATGAGATTATGGGATTTGGAAATCATTAATACTTTACCTGCTTTGTAATTCCATTGGATTTCATTTATTGTGTAATTTATATTTATGCATGAAAAACTATATGTAACCTACACTGACTTGTGCAGCATCGTAATAAAATGAGCATCTGTGAACCTACTGCTGAGATTAAGAAAACAGACATTATCATTGCCTTGTCTTGGTATCCCCTCCACTGCCCCCTCTGGTCCCCCTCCCTGCACCCCACAAATTCCCATCCTCAAGTCTATGTTTCTCATTCCTATTCTCATTAAAAAAGAGTTTTAGCACACATTGTGTGCCTAAATAATATTTTGTTTACTTGCTATTAAGCCTTAAAAATTGGTATCACACTGTATGTTGCTAAGATTCATCCATGTTGTTGCTTCACTGATTCACTGTTTTTCATGGTGGTATAAAACTGCATCATACAGGGGCGCCTGGGTGGCTCAGTCAGTGAAGTGTCTGACCTCAGCTCAGGTCATGATCTTGGTGGTTCGTGGGTTCGAGTCCCATGTCAGGCTCTGTGGGGACAGCTCAGAGCCTGGAGCCTGCTTTGGATTCTGTGTCTTCCTCTCTCTCTACCCCTCCCCTGCTCATGTTCTGTCTCTCTCTCTCTCTCTCAAAAAGAAATAAACATTAAAAAAATTAAAAACAACTGCATCATATATAAACATACTGTAATTTATCTACTAACCTTCAATGGTGTTTGAATTGTTTCCAGGTTTTTTTTTTTTTGTCGCTTTGACAATTTTTGTGCATGTCTCTTAGCCCAAATGAGCCAGAGTTTCAATTTTATAAAATAACACCAAATTGTTTTATAAAATTCAGGTACCAATTTTATGCTTTAACCAGCAAAATAAGAGCTCCTATGGCTCCAGAGAGTCACAGACTTCCTAATTTTTGTCAATTCAGTAGGTGAAAAAAGTAATGGTGGTCTTAATTTCAGTTTGACTTATTATAAAGCTGAGTATATTTTCTGTACGTTTACAAACCACTGATGTTACCTCTCCCGTGTAATGTCTGCTCATATCTTCTCCCTGGTTTAATTTTTCCTGGCTTACAGAAGTTCTTTAGATAGTCTAGAAACCAAGACTCTGTTCAGTTGCAAATATCTTCCTTCAGTCTGTGGTTTGTTATTTTTCACTTACTTTATAGTATTATCTATTTGTTCAGGAGCAAAGTTCTGTCGGATCTTCTCAGAGAAAAAAGATTCAAAAACACAAAAAACTGGGAGTGCCTGGGTGGCTCAGTCATTTGGGCATCCGACTTCAGCTCAGGTTATGATCTTGTAGTTTGTTAGTTTGAGCCCTGCATTGGGCTCTGTGCTGATGGCTCAGAGCCTAGAGCCTGCTTCGGAATCTGTGACCGCCTCTCTCTCTCTCCCTCACCTGCTTGTGCTCTGTGTCTCTCAGTCTGTCTCTCAATCAATCAATCAATAAATGTTAAAAAAATTTTTTTTAAAGACCAAAAGCCTGGAGGTAGACCAAGAACCTAGAAGAATCTCTGATTCTTCTCTTACCCTCATCCAACCCATTAGCAAGTCCTGTTACCAAATTGGACCCCAAATCTGATCCCTCCTCTCCATCTCCACTTGACTGTTGCCTGACTTCCACTCTGGAGCCCCCACAGCACTTTCCCCACAGAGCAGCCAAAACGAGCTTCTCGAAACTTGAACTGGTCACGCTACATTTCTGCTTAAAGTGCCTCTACTAGCTTCCACTGTACCTGGATCAAAATCCAAACTCTTTCCTGAGCCCGCAAGGATGGTGATTCCTTCACGATCTGGCCCTGGCTGCCTCTCTGACATCGTCTCCTAGGACTCTGCGTGTGTTTGCTCCATGTCAGCCACACTGCCTTGCACTCTGAGCCTCAACTGGGCCAAACCCATGCCTGCCTCCAGCCTCTGCACTTGCTGTTTGTTCCGCCCAGGACATGCTCATCCTGGGCACCTGTATACCCATTACTTTCTAGCATTCATGTTTTAGTGCAGATGCCACCTCCTTGGAGAAGAGCACTGAAAAGCAGAGCACCTCCCCTCCTCCCCTAACACTGATCACTCGCTACCTGTTCCGGTGTTTTCTTTTCTTCACTGTCTAAGATCATATGCTTCCAGCTTTTGTTCATGTTGACCGCTGGTCCTCCTCCAGGACGATGGAAGTTCCCTAAGGGCACGTCCTACACTGGTGGGTGATATCTTCCCTCTTCCTGGACTTCTCAGCAAGAAATGGAAACGGGAAAGGGGAATTCTGGAAATTTAGTGGTGGTGACAATCGTAGCAGCACAGTTTTTGTTTTTATTTTTTTTAATATCTTCAAATCTCCACTGAAAACCTAGGGACAGCTAGGTAGCAAAACCTCAAATGTGCAACACTGATGACAAAACTAGATGAACAATGGGTCCCAGAATTCAGGCAGGTGAGTGCCAACCATCAACACTGCAAATCCACAGACCTGCCAGCCAGACACGAGAAGAGCTGACAGGATCTTGCAGAAAGCTCAGTGGGCCAATTTGAGGACAGACGGTGAAACCAGGAGGGTTCTGACCTCTGCGAAAGCAGTGAGAGGAGGTGCCAACAGGAAGAAGAACTGAGGGCTGGAGGGGGATGCCCCAACAAGCCTTCGGGGCCCCTACGGACGCTGGACAGAATGTGTCAGGAACCCCCGTTTCAAGAAAGGGATCCATACTGGGGAGAAGCTTCTGGGAGTGGAATCAAGAATGAGCAAAACTGAGTAGGACAGAGACCGGAGGGAGGAAGGAAAAAGAAGATCTACATCAAAGTGGGAGAAGGGAACACGGCCAGAAGAGTTCAGAAAGCAGCTGTGGAATTTTTGAACACTACCAAAAATGACAGAAGAGGGAGCTCTATGAAGTTAGGAAAGCTTTCTTGAACTCCAGCTCACTGTCAAGTCAGGAAAACGAAGTTCACATAAAAATTAATAACATAAAGGCAGTGAGGTCAAATCCTACACAAAGTTATAAGAAAAAAAGGAAAGAAATGTCCACAAAAATATATCCTGAATGTATGTCCACAAAATAGGTTAAAACTGATCTGTGGTGTCCAAATGTGCTAAAGACATTAAGAAAATATTCAAAGCATCAAAGAACAACATATATCTGAATCCTGAAAACTTAGAAATGAGGAGATAGGATGCAGAAAAGGATCAGAAACAAACTAGAGGGATATAAGAGCAAATCAACTGAACGGATAATGCTTTAATAAAAGAAAAAGAGAAGAATGTTAAAATAAAAATTAAAGAGAAATTCTATTTCAATAACTATATAAGAAATTAAAATAGAAAGAGATAAAAATTTTAAAGTGAAAAACATTGAAGGTAGGCAAGTATGATCAAATATAAGAATAATTAGAACCCCTAAAGAAGAAAAATTAAGCAAAAGAACAGAAGTGAACCTAAAACCTATTATTTGAAAATAATTTTCTTGAAATAAAAATAAAGACTTGAAACTATCTGTTTCACATACATTATAAGACCACATTATATCCCTAAGTCTATAGACCCAGAATGACCAGCCAAAGTGTAATAAAATTACTGGACTTTAAAAGAGAAAAAAAAATTCCTGGTACCTAGTAAAAGAGAACATGTAACTAATTTTTTTTTAATGTTTATTTTTTAGAGAGAGAGAAACAGAATGTGAGCAGGGAGAGGCAGAGAGAGAGGGAGACACAGAATCTGAAGCAGGCTCCAGGCTGTCAACTCATGAACTGTGAGATCATGACCTGAGCCGAAGTCGGACACTTAACCAACTAACCCAGGAGCCCTAAGAACATGTAACTTCAAGAAAATTAGGATTATCACCAGACACTTTCTGCCAGAGGAAAATGGAGTGACAGATTTAAGATCCTTGATGCAAGAAAGTACGAGCCAAGGATTTTATATCCAGCCAAACTGACTCATGTAGAAAGGGCTCAGGAAAATGATCAGCCTTTAATAACAAGACAAAGTACTGTTCTCACGAGCCTCTCCTGAGGAGTCTACCAGGGAGAGAGTGTCAGACAACCAAAAACGACTGAAGAGACATCACCATTCAAACTGGTTACTATGATCTGAAGACTCCGACCAGGAGGGCTGAGAGGGAGAGAAGGGAAAGGAAAGGCTGAATGTACGAGCAGTGGAAATATGGTGCAACTGGCCCAAAGCTGGGGAGAACAGAGAGAGAATATGCAGGGGTTAAAGGGTTTTCTGTAATCATGCTGGTGCTAGCATTAGTACTGTTCTCTGAAGCTTCTGTGTAGGAAAACAAATGAGTAATTATGGGATATTCTCATTCTATTATCTCCTGTGTCCTTCTGAGAACCAGACTTCTCAGTATGGAAAGAAGGAAAACAGAGGTTAGAGAAGAGGTTAGGCAAAAGCTCTATAGTCTTGAATTTGGATTGGAAGCATCAACGTGTGTGTGTGCGCGTGTGTGTGTGTGTGCGTGTCCTTACTCTGTCCACTGAAAAGGCCTGGAAACTGACCAGTCCAGGGGCAGCAAGTATACTTAACACCCAGGCTTTAGTCCTGAGATATTCTTTCCCACTACGACAAACCCAGGGTCACCTGAAGAAATGTGTGATTCCAGGTTTGGGGGCAGAAAATGTACAAGATGAGCCCGGAACCCTTTCTAATACTAGATAACACAGGAGCTGTCAAAGACTGCTAGCATCATGTTAAAAAAAAAAAAAAAACCCAACAACAATGCTCAGGCACAAACCTGAGTTTGAATTTTATTAACAATAACAACTGTAAGAGAACCCAAATCATCAAATGTTTAAATCCACCACGTCGTACTCTGCGTATATAAGAGAACCGGCACATTCTGAGGGTGTTAGAGAACTAATTCATTATATTAAAAATTGGCACATAACGGGAAAGAACCTTTGCCATATGTACTGTATCACTGGGTAACAAAATAGTAAATGAGGGAAAATGTCTTTTTATAAAAATATTTCAATCAATAAATGAAAATTAAGTGATAAACTTAGAACAGCAATCACCACTTTGCAACCCCCACTGAATAAACAGATATAGGCTTAAGCATCACTGGCTACTAAAAATCACTAAGAGAGACACAACCAGACTTTGACATGCCTCCCATCGTCTTGCTAAATGCCACCTGCTGTCTTGCCCAGGGGAGTGAAGCACAGTCTATCCAATCTTGGGATCCAGTTGCCAGTTAGCAGGAAATACAGAAGACAGAGGAACATGGTGAATGGCACCATGATTGTGCTGGCAAAATCCACACTGGAAAACTATAGGTCTGGGGCCTTCAACAGATAAACTGTAACAAAATGAAAGGGGTGGAGGAGGAACATATAGAAGAGAATTAAAAACCAGACCATTTCTTAAAATGGCCAATACTAAACTATAGCATATAGGAAGAAACATTTGGGTAATAAAACAATTTTTTTTTAAATATGACAGTTAGGATGGTGGTTACTTTTGGCAAGGGGGAAAGGGCTTTCAGGGAAGGGGTTTCTGTGATGGGTAGTAAAACCTTATTTCTCATTCTGGGCACTGCTGGTCTTATAAAAATTGGTTAAACTGTTCATGTGATTAAGACAGTTTTCTCAATCTATTTTACAACAAAGTACTTTTTTTAAAAAAATGTATAATGATATCTGTCCAGTGGGAAGAATTGTAAAGATTGAATATCAGCATTCCTTTACAAACTGTCATCATGATGAGAATTTTCACCATCGTTTTCATTAAAACACGTATACGGTTTTCACTATGAAAAAGAAAACTTCTTAACTACTCCACTGTTTCCTCATAGGATAGAAAGTAGAGAGAACTCAGCTATAAATTAAAGAGTTATTTTTATATATTTAAAAATAAGTATTATTAATGGGGGAGGCGAAGCATACATGGGAACAGGAGGTATTTGGGAAATCTCGATACCTTCCACTTAATTTTTCTGTGAACATAAAACTACTCTGAAATTTTAAGTTGATTTTTTAAAAAGCTCATGTAATATTAAGTTCTTTCCATATGCCAGGCACCATGCTGTATGCCTACACTGTCTTCTAATCCTACGGAGCAAATAGCTTTGTTCTCCCCTTTTACAGGTGAGGAAACCGAAGCACAGAGGGCTTAATTAACTTGCTGAAAGTTACATAAATAGGAAATAGAACCCAGGTCCAGCTGCCTCCTGTGGGCAGGTTCCATATTTGATCCATCTCCTGGTACCCAGCATCTCCTCATGGGATTAAACTGCCTTCCTGAATACAAAAGATAGGGAAACCGAAATTAAGACTACATCCGCTGCTACCGGTGACCTCGCTTTTCGGAAGTAGAGAGAAAAGAAGCAATGAGTTCCTCTGAGCCGGCAGTCACAGGGACCCTCCTCCAGGACAGACTGGTCTCCTCACCACTAGGGCTTGAATCGAAGCCGGCAAGATGCATCAAGGTTACATGTGTTTGTGAAACCAGACAGATAAAGGAAACGGCTACATGCGGCTGACAGCAGGGAGTGCAGCAAAAATGTCTTTTGTGCCCCTGGAATGCAATGTCACCACCCTGACACACTGAACTGTCAACTCCAGACTGAGAAGCAAGATGTCCGAGTTCACATTCCTTCACTGATTGCTGGAAACCATCACCAAAGAGGACCAGCAGCAGACTGGGACCGGTGGCAAAACACGAGTTCTGTAGGCAGACAGACGCGGCCCCCAACCTAACTCTAGCTCTTATTTTAGCACCTACCTCATCCGGGGCTCTCGATCCCCTTCCTTGGCTTTCTTTTTATGCGCACTTATCACCACCTAACACATTACATACTGACTTTCATCTTTGTTTCCTGTGTCTGCCTAGAACATAAGGGATTCAAGGGCTGGGACTTTATTCTGTTCACTGCTGCATCTCCAAGCATCTAGAATGTGTCTGGGAGAGTAGGGTCTCAGTAAATGTTTGTTCCGAGTTGCCGATTTAAATTATTTCAAGTCTCTCTGCTTTAAGCTCCTTAACTATCAATTTAGGGATAACGCCATACACGTTTAACCAAAAAAATAAAAATAAAAGGCAAGAAGCACATGTTCAATGGCTGGGCTCCCCCCTGTTTCTTCTTCTTTTTTTTTTTTTTTTGCCCAACACTCATCAAATGAGGATAAAACTAATGAACTCAGGATAAAAGTTCCCCTTCAAAGGATAATGACCTTTTAAGCTGACGAATGCTCAGGACACTCTCAAAACCTACAGACCATTTTTAAGGAGGAGAAGAGGAGACCAAAAATGCATCACAGTGGGGAGATGGGCAAAGAAAGTCTTAAGCAAATGGCTTATGAATAATGCCAGTGAGCGGTGACTGACGAGAGGAGGGGGGTGGAGGCCTGCCAGGTCACATCCCTACCGGGGACCAGCAAACCAAAGACAAATAATCTCCCGTTAAGGCTTCCCCCAGGCCCTGCCACACCAATGCGCGTGTGCCTGCTGGTGAATTGGGCATTCGCTGGAAGCGGAAGCTGTCTCCACCGTTTGTTGTAAAGGGCAGGGAAGATGAGCAGAGAACAAGCACTTTACACGTGACATCTCATTTAATTCTTAAAATAATTTTAGGGGCACCTGGGTGGCTCAGTCGGGTAAGTGTCTGACTTCAGCTCAGATAAGGATCTCGCGGTCGCTGGGTTCGAGCCCTGCATCGGACTTTGTGCTGACGGCTGGGAGCCTGGAGCCTGCTTCGGATTCTGTGTCTCCCTCTTTCTCTGCCCCTGCCCTGCTCTCTCTCTCTCTCTCAAAAATAAACGTTAAAAATTTTTTAAAAATCTGTGGTTCAAGAGGGAAGTGATTCCCAAGGTTTAACATCTCTTCAGGGGCAGCTCTCCTGGAATCTGTTTTCTTTAGCTTGTACTGACCTGGTAAGGACAACACACGCAGAGAGCCTCCAGCACGAGAACGCTCCACTGCACTGTTTTGAGCTGCCCCGCAACGTCCCCGGGAAGTGAATACATCCAGATAAGAAATTAGACATCTACTAGGTAATGACTACTAGCTAATAAAACTTCAGCCAATTCAGTGAAGTTTAGAGTGGTCAGCCAACATACGTGGCTTGCTAAACACTCCTGTTAGCTTCACACTAAGCTCGGAAAATTGTAAATACCTTGTTCTTATTTCATTATAAAATAGGAATCAGCCACGAATATGTCAAGGAGACCCTGTGAAGTATCATTTCGGTAGAGATTCTTTGTCCTATTTCACAATTGAGGAACTAGGGTCCAGAGAGGTAGAATAACTTGCCTAGAGTCACACAGCTGAGAAGAGGCAGAGTTCAGGTTGGCACCAAGTCTAATTAGAAATCAGGGGGCTTTTAACTTCACCAGGTTGTATATTATTTGTCAGGGGTGGGGGTGGAGAGTGTGTCACTAAAGAGATTATGTGGGATCTGGTCACTCCCTGTCTGACCTCAGACCAAGTCTCTACTCTTCTGCTCTATTTTGTAT
>PJEM01016147.1:0-26944 GCA_004023845.1 Helogale parvula | reverse complement strand
CCCTCACCTTTTTTTTTTTTTTTTTTTTTTTTGCCATTTCCCCCCAGGATTACTTCAACAAGCAAATCCGAGCACGCCTGGTGGAGGACCCGCACCATCGTTATGAGCAGGAAGATAGAGCAGGCAGAGTCACAGCCACAGAGAGCACAGCACCCGCTCCGAGAAACGCCTCCTGCACGGCCAGGCCTCGAACGGTGTGACCATCTTCACTAGAGCAGCGCCCACAGACGCAGGACACAGAACAAGACTTTAAAACACATAAGGGACAGAAAACCAGCCAAAATTATAAACAATATATCTGATCAAGAATTTAGAATAATATTCATAATATGAATTATTGAACCATACGATTCAATATGGGGACGTGGGGACTTACCTAGAGAAAATGAAAACATTAATTTGACAAGACATCCGCACCCTTATGCTTACGACGTTTACAATAGACAAAACATTACAGTCTAATGTCCCTCAATAGATGAATAGATAAATTGACAAAGTAGGTGTGTGTGTGTGTGTTTCACTTCCGTTTTTAAAAGGAAATGAAATAACACTGAAATACGTCGGGTCTAAGTTAAGATGAAGAAGTAGGGGCTGGAATTGTCCTTGCCCTTCAGACACCGCTGTTTTGAGGTCAGGTCACTTGGACTACGAGGACAGTGATCTTCAGGTCCCTCCGCACTTGAAGGGAGACAGCGCGGCGGGTGGAGGTGCACGTGTGTGACCCGAGGGGGGGGGGGGTACGGCAGGGCCGCGGGAGGAGGGAGCCTTCCGTGGAGAAACGGAGAGAAAGAGGAGGAAAAGCTCTCCGACCACACACTGGGGAACAAGCAGTTCAGAGACGCCCAGTTCTTTCTCGCAAACAGCCTGGGGGGCCGGAACCGGAAGTTTGGAAGTGGGCAGCTTGATCCGGGGCGGGGCCAGGAGTGCACTCTCCAGTGGGGAGCCAAGGCAGCAGGAGTGTGGAGTGCGGCCGGCAGCGCCCAGGGCGCACGGGGAGGAAACAGCAACCCGCCCCCCCCCCCCCAGGGCGCTGTGGGAAGAGGAGGTGTCGCCCCCAAGGACCAAAGGCCCTGCAGGTGCCAGCCAAAGGCCTCTCGTCAGTGAGGGGGAGGCTGCCCTCCAGAGGCCAGGAGCAGACCCAGGTGGTGCCAAGTCCGGCTGAGCGCCAGGAGGGGGGCCCGGGGCGGCCTGACCCCCTCACTGCCCTGTGACGGGGGCCTGGACAGCGTGGGCTGGGAGCCCCGGTCCAGGGAGGCGAGACTGGAGGGATGGTCACTTCTTCTCCCCAAGGCCGACACAGGGGCCTCGGGGAGCAGCCCAGCGGCCCCCGTGGGGGCGGACGCGGTTCTGCCACACCCCACCCTCCGTGCTGGCAACTGCTGCTTTACCGGGCACGACGGACAGATCCAGGGCAGCCCGCCTCCTCCTGACCAGCTCAGCCCCCAGCCCCGGCACCAACAACCTGTTTCTCTGTTCTTTCCCTCCTCCCTCTTCTTGTTTTTTTAATCAGGCTCATAGTTCCTGATTTGTTTTTTTGTCATTTCTTACTATACATATATTTATATATCAGGCTTTCTATTTCTATTCTTGTTCCATCTTTTTTTCCCCTGCTTCTCTTATTTTTCTTTACCGTGAATTAGCCTTATAGTTTTTTGATTCTCTGGTTCTCTTTTCTCCCATTATTTTTGTTCTT
This sequence comes from Helogale parvula, assembly GCA_004023845.1. Lineage (NCBI taxonomy): Eukaryota > Metazoa > Chordata > Mammalia > Carnivora > Herpestidae > Helogale > Helogale parvula. Next base: position 25,251 of record PJEM01016147.1, on the reverse strand, counting down.
TTTATGGGATCAGGCTCCCTGTCCCCCCCTCCCTAGCTATTTTTTCCCCGAGGGTTCCTTCAACAAGTCAAAGCACACCTCGATAAAGGTCCAAACACGCCACCCCTGCAAGCAAGGGGGAGCTCTGCAGAGGACGGCGGTGGGACGGAGCAGCCGAAGGCAACAGCAAAGCGCACGCGGCTGCCGCAGAACACTTCCCGGGGCTCCGGCCTGACGGCGTGCGGCCCCGTTTTGACGGAGAAGCACTCTCGGGTGCAAGACGCATCACAAGCTTTTAAAACACACATAAGACAGAAACTTAGTCCAAATGACAAGAGAGAGGAATTCTCTCCAAAAGGAAAATCAAGAAAAAATCAAGCCAGGGAATTGCCCAAAACAGATGTAAACAATGTATCTGAACAAGAATTTAGAACAACAGTTATAAGACTAATAGCCAGGCTCTAAAAAAGCATAGAAGACACCAGAGACCTTGCTGCAGAGATCAAAGATGTCAGAACTAGTCAAGATGAATTTTAAAACACTGTAACAGATGCAAAGTTAACTAGAGACAGTAAGAGTGAGGAGAGAAGAAGCAGAGAACAGATGAAACAAGATGAAATTATGTAAAGTGATGAAGCTGAAAAGGGGGAAAGGGAGCTACAAGATCACAAGAGGAGAATTAAATAACTAAGTGATGACATGAAACAAGACAGTATCTGCATAGGAGTTCCAGAAGAAGAGCAAGAAAAAGGGGCAGAAAGTTTATTAGAACAAATTATAGCTGAGAACTTTCTTAATCTAGGGAAGGAAATAGGGAAGTCCAAACAGAGAATGCCCTTCAAATTCAATTAAAAAACGGAACACCAAGACATATCAAAGTAAAACTTACAAAATACAGATAAAGAGGGAAGTTTGAAAGTAGCTTGGGACTACAGTCCTTATTCTACAAGGGTAGACACATAGGTTACTAGCAGACCTGTCCACTGAAACGTGGCGGAACAGAAAGTAGTGGCAGGAAATACTCAATATACTGAATATGAAAAGTATGCAGCCCAGAATCCCTTAACCAGTGAGGCTATCATTCAGAAAAGAAGGTGAGAGAAAGACTTTTCCAGACAAACCAGAACTTACGCAGTCATGACCACCAAGCCAACCCTGCAAGAAATTTTAAGGGGGCCTCTCTAAGTGGAAAGCAGTAAAACTACAAAGAGTAGAGAACATTATCAGAAAATGAAACCCTCAGATAACACAGCACTAAATTCATACCTTTCAGTAATCACTCTGAATGTAAATGGACTAAAGGCTCCAATCAAAAGAAATAGGGTATCAGAATGGATACAAACCAAGATCCATGTATATGCTACCTATCAGAGACTCGTTTTAGACCTGACGACACCAGCAGATTGAAAGTGAGGGGATGGAGAACCATGTCTCATGCTGATGGATCTCAAAAGAAAGCCAGAGTGGCCATACTTATATGAGACAAACAAGATTTTAAAATAAAGACTGTAACAAAAGATGAAGGGCAGTGTATGATAATTCAGTGGTCTATCGATCAAAAAGAGCTAACGATTGTAAGTGGTTATTCCCCCAACTTGAGAGCACCCAGATATATTAATCAATTAATCATAAGCAAGCAAACTTATTGATAATACCATTATTGTAGGAGACTTTAATACTTATAGGACGGACAGATCATCGAAGCAAAAAATCAAGAAAACAATGGCTCTGAATGACACACTGGACCAGATGGACTCAACAGATATATTCAGAACATTACGTCCTAAAATAGAAGAATACATATTCTCTAGTGCCCATGGAATGTTCTCCAGAATAGATCATATATTGGGTCACAAATCAGGCCTCAACCAGTACAAACACATTGATATCATAACCGTATTTTCAAACCACAATGCTATCAAACTTGAAATCCACCACAAGAAGAAATTTGGGAAGCCCTCAGATAATGGAGGTTAAAGAACATCCTACTAAAGAATAAGTGGATTAACCAGGAAATTGAAGAAATTAAAAAATAGATGAAAGGAAATAAAAAAGAAAACATGACCGTCCAAACCCTTTGGGATGCAGCAAAGTCAGTTCTAAGAGGAAGATACATTACAGTTCAGGCCTATCTCAAGAAGCAAGGTCCCAAATCCACAACCTAACTTTGCTCCTAAAGGAGTTAGAAAAGGAGCAGCAAATACAGCCCAAAGCCAGCAGGAGAAGGGAAGTAAAGATCGAGCAGAAAAAATGATAGAGAATCTTAAAAAACAGGTCAATGAGACCAAGTGATTGCTTTCTGAAAGATAAACAAGATTGATAACCCCCTTACCAGACTTCTCAGAAGAAGAGAGGACCCAGAGAGACAAAATCACAAATGAAAGAGGAGAGATTACAACCCACACCACAGAAATATAAACAGTTTTAAGAGAATACTATGAAAAATTATATGCCAACAAACTGGGGAAAATGGACAAATTCCTAGGCACTCACACACTACTGAAACTTAAGAAGAAATAGAAAATTTGAACAGGCCCATAATCAGCAAAGAAACTGAACTGGTTATTAAAAATCTCCCAGCAAACAAGAGTCTTGGGCCAGATGGTTTCTCAGCGGAATTCTACCAGATGTTTAAAGAGTTAATACCTATTCTTCTCAAACCGTTCCAAAAACTAGAAATGGAAGGAAAGCTTTCAAACTCATTCTATGAAGCCAAGATTACCTTGATTCCAAAACCAGGACAATAACCCCGATGAACATGGATGCAAACATTCTCAACAGGATACCAACAAATCAAATTCAACAACACATTAGAATAATTATTCACTAGGATGAAGTGGGATTTATTCCTGGGCTTCAGGGCTGGTTTAAAGTTCACAAATAAAGCAACCACATTAATAAAAGAACATATAAGAACAATATGATCCTGTCAGTAGATGCAGAAAAAGCATTTGACAAAATACAGCATGTTTTCTTGATAAAAACAGGCAATAAAGTAGGGATAGAAGAAACATACCTCAAAATCATAAAGGCCATGTATAAAAGACCCACAACCAATGTCATCCGCAATGAGGAAAACCTGAGAGTGTTCCCCCCCAAGTTCAGGAATCTCAGGGATGTCAACTCACCACTGCTGTTCAACATAAAGTCCTAGCTAGTTTCAGCAATCAGACAACAAAAAGAAAAGGCATCCAAATGGACAAGGAGGAAGTCAAACTTTCACTCTTTGTAAATGATATGATATTCTACAACCCAAAAGACTCCACCAATCACCTGTTAGAGCAGATACATGAATTCAGTAATGTCACAGGATATAACATCAATGCACAGAAACCCACTGCATTTTTATACACTGATAGTGAAGCAATAGAGACATCAAGGAATTGATTCTATTTACAACTGCACCAAAACCCATGCAATACCTATGAATAAAATAACCACTAAACCAGTGAAAATTCTGTACACTAAAAACTATAGAAAGCTGATGAAAAAACTGAAGGAGACCTAAAGAAATGGAAAAACATTCCATGCTCATGGATTGGAAGTAAATATTGTTAAAATGTCAATACTACCAAAAGCAATCTACACATTCAATGCAATCCCTATCAAAATAACACCAGCATTCTTCACAGAGCTAGAACCAACAATCTTAAAATTTGTATGGAGCCAGGAGATACTTGAATAACTAAAGTAATGTTGAAAAAGAAAACCAAAGATCAAGGCATCACAATTCTGGACTTTAAGCTGTATTACAAAGCTGTCATCATCAAGACAGTATGGTATTGACACACAAAAACAGACAAATTGATCAATGGAACAGAATGGAGAATGCAGAGAGGACCCACAAATATATGGCCAACTAATCTTTGACAAAGCAGGAAAGAATATCCAGTGGAAAGAAGACCATCTCTTTGGCAAATGGTGCTGGGAGATCTGGACAGTGACATGCAGAAGAATGAAACCGTGCCACACTCTTACACCATACTCAAAAACAAATTCAGAATGGATAAAAGACCTAAATGGAGACAGGAAACCATCAAAATCCTACAGGAGAAAAGAGCCAGCAACTTCTCTGACCCAGGCCAAGCAACCTCTTAACTTGACATGTCCCTCAAGGCACGGGCAAAAATGAGCTGCTGGGGCCTCCCAAAGATACAACCTCTGCCCGGTGAGGGAGACCATCAACAGGATGGAGAAGGGAACTGCAAATGACACGTCAGGTACAGGGTTCAGGTCCAAGATCTATAAAGAACTTACAAAGCTCAACACCAAAAAAACAAATAACCCAGTGAAGAAATGAGCAGAAGGCAGGAATAGACACGTTCCAAGGAAGATATCCCGATGGCCAACAGGCACATGAAAAGATGTTCAACATCACTCATCATCAAATACAAATCTGGGGAAATAACAAAACCATACTGAGAAACCACCTCACACCTGTCAGAATGGCTAAAATAACAACTCAGGAGACAACAGATGTTGGCGAGGATGCCAAGAAAAGGGAACACTTTTGCACCACTGGGAATGCAAACTGGTGCAGCCACTCTGGAAAACAGCATGAGGGTCCTCAGAAAAGTTAAAAATAGTCCTGCCCTATGACCCAGCAATTGCACCACTAGGTATTTATCCAAATGATATTAAAAATGCTGATTTGAAAGGGCACATGTTAATAGAAGCACTATCAGCACAGCCGAACTATGGAAACAGCCCAAATGTCCATCAGCTGATGAATGGATATATACGACGAAATACTCCTCAGCAATGAAAAAGAATGAAATCTTGCCATTTACAACAATGTCGATGGACTAGAGTATATTAATGCTAAGTGAAGTAAGTCACAAAAAGACAAATTATATGATTTCACTCATATGTGGAATTTGAGGAACAGAGGGGAGGGGAAGGTACGGAAAAATAAGATAAAAACAGAGAGGGAGGTGAACCATACAGATTATTAAATACAGAGAACACACAGGATTGCTGGAGGGGTGTGGGCGAGGGGTGGGCTGGATGGGTGACAGGCAGTAAGAGGGCACTTCTGGGGATGAGTGCTGGGTATCGTACGTAAGTGAGAAATCACTGGGTTCTAATCCTGATGCCAAGACTCCACTGTACGTTAACTGACATGAATACATACATACACACATATATCGAATGGAAAGAAAAAATTTTAAAAACTGCAATATGTCACCAAAAAACAATGAATGAATAGTTCCAAGGAGAATATTGCTATTTGAATTACTTAAATACTGTGTGTACCAAACCACCACAGAAAGCTATCTGCAGTCTACACTGTAAGAAATATTGGTAACGCGTGTTAAGTTACAAAGGGCTCATTGCAAGTATATATAAACAACTCCTGAAAATTAATGGGAAATAAGAAACATTGGTAGAAAAGTGGGAGCCTCAGATAAAAGTAAAGATAAGTAAATCCTATCAGGAGAGGAAAATTATCATCTCAGGTTAATAGTTCTAAAGATGTGATAAAGGGGCACCTGGGTGTCTCGGTCAGTGAACGTCCAACTTTACCCCAGGTCATGGTCTCACAATTCATGAGTTCGAGCCCCGCATTGGGCTCTATGCTGACCGCTCAGAGCCTGGAGCTGCTTCAGACTCTGTCTCCCTCTCTACCCCTTCCCCAACTCATGCTCTCAATAAATAAATAAACACTTAAAAAATTAATACCAAAGGCACAATAAAACATTCACGACAGTATAATCCCTTCTATAAGGAATATAAGGCTTTAATGCCAAGTGTATTTAATACTGAGATTCAGTACCATGGAAATAACATACAAAGATACAATCTTACCTCCTCTGTCCTTCATTCCTTTATTTTTTTTCTCTCAAGTTTAGCCAGGAGAACAGCTGGCATCATCGTTACTTGTTCGTTAGTTACTAATCCTCCTCCTAAATGGAATGGGCATGGTTCAGGAGCATCTGGGGGAGAAAGGGAAGATGTGTATTACTAGTTTTCTTGGGAAAAAAATCTCATGGGGGCACCTGAGTGGCTCAGTTGGTTAAGCCTCCAACTTCGGCTGAGGTCATGATCTCACATTCATGGGTTTGAGCCCCGCGTCAGGCCCTGTGCTGACAGCTCAGAGCCTGGATCCTGCTTCCGATTCTGTGTCTCCCTCTCTCTCTGTCTGCCCTTCCCCTGCTCATGCTGTGTCTCAACAATAATTACAACATTAAAAAAAAAAAGAAATCTCATGAAATTCTACATATGTATGTGTGCTGGGTAAATTTCACGACAGGAAGAAAAGTGACTTTCCTGCCCACATAAAATTATGGAAACAAAGTATGCAGAGCTAAACCTGAGAAAGAATAGAAGTTCTTGAAGAATTTCCAGGGATGATAATGGCAGTAAGAGTGTATTCCAAAATACTGGCAAAGGCAGTGTACAAATGGGTCAAGAAGATGTGGTTTAGGGGCACCCAGGCGGCTCAGCTGGTTAAGCAGCAGACTTCCGCTAAGGTCATGATCTCACAGTTCGTGGGTTCAAGCCCCGCATCAGGCTCTGTACTGACAGTTCAGAGTCTGGAGCCTGCTTCAGATTCTTTGTCTCCCTCTCTCTCTGACCCTCCCCTGCTCATGCTCTGTTTCTCTCTGTCTCAATAGTAAATTAAAAAAAAAAAAGATGTGGTTTACATATACAATGAAATACTACATGGCAATGAGAAAGAATGAAATCTGGCCATTTGTAGCAACGTGGATGGACCTCGAGGGAGTCATGCTAAGCGAAATAAGTCAGGCAGAGAAGGACAGATACCATATGTTTACATTCATACATGGAACAGGAGAAACCTAACAGAGGACCATGGGCAGGGGAAGGGGAAAAATAGTTGGGGAGACAGAGGGACGCAAACCATGAGAGACTCTTGAATACTGAAAACAAACTGAAGGCTGAAGGGGGAGGAGGAAAGGGGAGGGGGTGATGGTCATGGAGCAGGGGCTCTTGTGGGGAAGAGCACTGGGTGTTATGTCGAAACCAACTTGATAATAAACTATAAATTTAAAAAGTTTCATTGTAATTAAATTGTAATTAGTATTGTAATTAGTATCTTTTATTTTGTAAATAACTGGCATGTAGAAGAACACTATATTTTTATTTATTCATTTTGCATCTAGCAAAATTGTCACAGTATCTTAGTGGTGCTGATAGTTGACCTGAAGACTACTTGGGATTTGCTGCTATATTATCTTATTTCCAAAAAGGATAGTCTCTGATTTCATCCTTCTCAATCACTATACCTACTTTATCTTAACGTACTTTCCTGCTCAGGCTCCGTTCTCCAATAAAAATGTTAAACAGAAGTGGCCTGTTTTGTTCCTGATTATAAATAGAAAGACTTCAATGTACCAGTAAGGATGCTTCGTGGTAGGTTTAACATAGACACACTTCTTAATGTAAGTTACCTTTTATGCCTTGTTTGCTAATTTTTTATTGACATAAATTTTAAATTCTACTAAATAATTTGCATCTTCTGAGGTGTAACACGATCTTTATCCTTATTTAATCTGTTAATGTGGTGAGTTGCAACCTATCTTGACCAGGACATATTGTCTGTTTTAAAAATATATCACTAGATTTGTTTTACTGACCGTTTATTTTGTCATTCTGCATCCACGTTTATAATGGACGCTGGCCTGTAATGTTCTTCATGTCTTTGTCAGGTTTCGTCACCGAGTCACGCTAGCCTTGTAACGCGCTGGGAGTGTTCACTTATTGCTAGTCTCCGGGAATTGTACACGATTTAGAATTACTTTTTCATTAAATATTTAGCAGAACTCACCAGTGAAGCCTGGAGCTTCCCTTCTGGGACATCTTCTCAAGTCAGGTTTCTGTACAGTTCGTTGAATCTGACCAATGCACACCCCATAGGCCGCCACAAGACGTAGACCATGAACAGGACGAAAACCCTTTTTCTGCCCCGTTGTTTCCATCACCGCCCCTTGCACCCAGGCCCAGGCGACTGCTGCTGTGGCTCCTGTGCCTATAGGACTGAAAGTGGAATCGCCGAGAACATAGCCTTTGTGACTGGCTTCCTTCACCTCGCACTTTTAAGATTCCTCCACGCCTGTGTGTGTAGCAGGACTGGTCCTTTGCACCGCCGAGCGGCATCTCGCCGTGTGACAGCCGGGCTACCGCGGACCACTGACCGGCTGTTTGCGGAGGTTCCCACGAAGGTGCGCACGCGGCCTCTGCACGGAAACAGCAGCCGCCTCGCAGACGCAGACTTGCCAAGTTCGGTGTGGATGTCCAGACTGATGATGCTAGAGCAAATTAAGAAAAGAATTCTTTAAAAAAATTGTTTTAATATTTATTTATTTACTTTTGAGAGAGAAAGAACACAAGCAGGGGAGAAGCAGAGAGAGAGGGAGACACGGAGCCTGAAGCAGCTCCAGCCTCCGAGCTGTCAGCAGAGCCTGATGTGGGGCTTGAACTCACCAACTGTGAGATCGTGACCTGAGCCGAAGTTGGAGGCTTAACCGACTGAGCCGCCCGGGCACCCGAACTAAGAAAAGACTTCTTACTCACACGAGGGAAGCAGAATGGCTGCCAAGCAGGCCCCAGAAAGGACTTAGAAGGTCAAGGAAAGGAGACTGGCTTGGGGTTTCACAGGAGTGGGGCTGAAGGAAGGTTCCTGAGCCTGGGCAGGGATTTGTGCGGTTTGAGCCTCATATCTTCAAAGCAGTGAGTACCTGTGCTGAGTATTATCAGCTTCCCCGAAAGTGGGCAGAAGGGGAAGAGAGAGGTGTTCGGCTTAAAAACTGACAGAAAAGATAAAAAAAAAAAAGTTAGACTCTTTCTTACAGTACACATGGATTTTTTAACTTAGGTAAAAACATAGAAATGGGATGGACTGTTAAGCGCATGTGTAACTTGATAAGAAATTGTTGAACTGTTTTCCGAAGGGGGCAAACCGGTCCGTCTGCCCTGCAGCTGCTCCACATCCTGGCCAACATTCATTTTTTACTTTTTCCTTTAAAATTTTACCTATGCTAGTAGCTGTGACTCTAATTTGCATTCCACAGTAACGAACGATCCTGGACATTTTCCACGTGCTCATTTGTCATCCACCGATCTCCTCTGTTCATTTCTGAGGAAACTCTCAACTCTGCTCAATTCTTTTTTAAATGAATACAGGACTACTCACCTTTCGTATTCCTTCTAGTGGGGCAGTACTTTTCTAGGATTCATCCATGTCGTCCAAATTAAGAATCTGCTGGCATATCATTATTCACGATTCCCTCCACACTGTCCTTAGCAATGTCCTCTTTCACGCCCCACCGTCGGCTTCTCGTGCTTTCTTTCTGTTCCTCAGTCTTCATGAGGAGCTGTCAGTCCTATTACTCGTGTCAAAGAGCCAAATGTTGACTTTTGTTGTTCCTTTTTATTATGCATTTTCTTTGTTTTATGAACTCATTGTTTTTATCTTTTCATTTCCATTTTTGTTTTCCATTATTTTTTCTAACATTTTAAGATGGATTGGACGCTCGTTAATTTTTAGCATTTTCTTCTTTCCCAAGATAGGCCCTTATGGCTATAAAATTCCACCTCATCCTGGGTTGGCTGCATTTTGCAAGCTGTGATTCAGAGTATTTTTTCATCATTTGTTCAAAAGGAATTAAGTTTCTCTTTCAATGTATTCTTTGACATGTGGTTATTTTGTAGTAAAATTTCAAAACATGGAAATTCCTGATTATATTTTTGTCATTTATTTCCAAAATAATTTTATTGTGGTCAGGGAATATGCTTTGAATAATATTAATTCTTTAATATTTACCGAGACTTGATTTATTTCCCAGTGTATTTCCTTTTTTGGCAGATGCTCTGTGTACTTGCAGAGAAAACAGCATCTGTAGTCGTGGATGTGATGTCCGGTTGGGAAGGAAACTGGGCACCTCTTCAGATTCTCGGGAACGCCTGCTTCTTTCTCTTGATCAATGACCCGCTTGAATTAGCTTCCCTTCTAGTACTGGGTGAAATTCAACACCATGACAGTTTACAAAAATAAGTGACAGCCCTCCTCCAACTTAAGAAAATCTCTGAAAGCCAGAGAACCTTATCTTCTGTCACCGCCAGGTGGAATGCCTCCGCAGGTTTTATGTGAAAATCCGGATGCAGGACGACTAGTACTCTAATACTTGGGGTTGGGATATCGGGGTGCACAATTTGATTGGATATTCATCCCCTTCATTTCCCCTAACACGGCCTGACTGCAGAAACAGCCTTGTCCACATTAGCCTCACCCGAGGGGACCATCTTAGATGACGTCTGTCCTTCTCAGGACCTACCCGCTCCTCACAGCCACCAACTCCTCATTGCCTCTAGGTTGATATCAAAAGTCAAGTCCCAGCACCGCCCACGGAGAGAAATAAAAAGCACTCCTTTGAGGGATAAAAGGCCGACGTACCAAGAAGTATTCTGGGAGCTGCCTAGGGCCCGGGGGGTCTGCGTAAAAGTGGACCCTGGTATTAGATAAGGGAATGTCGAATTTAAGAGCAGAGAAATCATTTCTTGACCTGGCACTCATGTTTGATTCATGATTTTTACTTACACAAAAATACCTGAAGGCATCGCAGCAGCCCAGGGCCAGGCAGAGTCGGGGTCCGACCCGCAGGGGTGGGCGGCGGGGCCTCACAGTTCTCCCAGTGCTGGTTATGTACGCAAACAAACCATTAAGAACCGGCTGTTTTCACCTCAGTGGGAAATCAGGACCCCACACCCAGGGCCCAGCACACGAGGTGGAAGGTCCATGCCCTGTTAGTAACATAACTCCTATGAGCCCACACGAGCGTACACAGGAAATGTCCTTGCAGCCATTTTTCAAAGGAGCCTAAGCTATTTCCATGCGCTGGGAAGGTCAAGGCGATGTCAGGATGTTTCGTCACAGGTGAAGGGCAAGCTGCTGCACTTGAACCCTCTCTCTGCTCCATGCAAACAGTACAGCGTGGGTCTCTGGAATTTGAATTTGGAGAAAACGAGTACCAAAGTTGGGAGTACTCTGATTCATTTACTGGGTAACCCCCGAGGCTGCCAAATTCTCAGGGGCCCAGAGCGGATCCCAACTTTGGCACAAGCTGCCCTCCTTGACCCTAGAACTCAGCAGGCAGGAAGCTGCTTGTGAGATCTATGGTGGGTAAGGACGTTGTCTGGAACCTGGAAAGCTCCAACAGAGAAGAGAGCACAGAGAGGTATGACTTGGGGTAAAGCGATGCCTTCCGCAGAGGAGCATCAGTGCTCTGAGGGGCACCTCTCGTGCCCTGGTGGTGACGAGCACCCCGCTGCAGCGCACAAAGGGACGGGCGGTCTGAGTTTCCCGTGATATGATCCACCATCACAGGATCTGGGGTGTGGAGCAGCGGTCAGTGGCGGGTGCTAGTGGCCCATGTGGGACTGGGCTAAAGCCGGGCCCGAGGCCCAGGTGAGTCACAGGAACAGGTGGCCTAGACCCCTCCTGGGCCGCCCCTCCCCCAACCAGCACCCGCTTCCTGGGGCTCCCTGTGACCATGCAGCATGAGGACTCACAGCTGGGCCGGCTCCTCACGTGGGCGCCGGCTGAATGGTCTGCGGCCGCACCCTGCCTCCTCAGGACACCGCGTGGGACACCCCGGAAGACACCACGGAAGGAAGTCCTTCGGGTGAGCCGAGCTGGGGGTCGCTCCGTTAGCCGTTCCTTCGTATGAAAGAAGATGACCAGAGGTGCCGGGATACACGGACTTCTGAAGTGGCAGCTGGCTTGTGGGTCAGGCGCCTGGAAAGGTCAGACTGGAGGTCAGAGGAAGAGGCGCGTAGGAGGGCGGACAGCACGAGGTCTCTGTGTCTCCCCGGGAAGCCTGCCAGAGACCGCACACCGCAGAGAAGGCTCTCCGCACTGCTGGTGACAGGGTGACCGTCCTCTGGCTGCCGTGCCAGACGATGTTGACAACCCAGTCCTTAGGCAAAGGCCTGTGAACAGCGTCAGAGACAACAGCTAGGCACGGGCCCACAGGCAAGGGCTTCCTACACCAAGACTGACATAGCTGCCGCCGTCAGCCAAAGGCCCATCCTGGGGACAACAGGTGACGCCATCGACTTGGCACCATGACTCATGCGGCCGTACCTTGTTCTCAGGACGCCTGCCCGTGGTCGTGCCAGCACACCTGCAGACAGCTGCAGACCGCCTCCCCTGTGGAATCCCACAGTCCTGCCTCCGGACGAAGAACCCACTTTACACCAAGGAGGTGTAACCATGAGCTCAGGACTGTGGACTGCATCGATCTTGAACCGTACCCACCATCCAGAGTAACGGGCCTCATCTGACGGCGGGATGCCCTACTGATAGTTCTGCGAAGGTGCTGGCGAGAGTCAACACTTGATGCGGCTTCGATACCGTCTTCCGACCCAGGACGTTGCACACGTTCTGACCCAATAATGACCAATGACCAGTAGTGCCGCTACTGCTAGAACACGAGTCTGAGAACCAGCAGGTACAGGATTAGCCCCTTCGACAGACAGCAACCCTGCATGTTGTTTGGTTCCCCATTCATGCAACCTTGGGCTCTCGGGGATTCTAGGCCCTGGCGCCTGGAGATGCGAGGGGAGACCATTCCTTCAGGGTCACAGCAAGCAGTCCTCTTAAGTGGAAGCTGTGACTACCAGCTGACTATTCTTTGTTCTTGGCCAGGGGCCCAAAGGTAAAGAAAGGATTGGCTCTGATGGTCGGGGTCGTAGCTGACAAACATCGGAGACTACGGCTGCTAGTATGGAATCAAGTAGAGCGAAGTGTGTCTACAGCCTAGATAAATACCTGGGTGTCTCGTAATTGTCCTGCTGAGCAATGGCTTTCAGTGAGCAAGGGAAACCTCCACATCACCTTGGGGACCAAGTCTGGGTCACCCCACCGAACAAACAACTCAGATCGCCCGAAGCGCGGCTCAGAGGAAAGGGCTCTCGCTCACGTCACCAGTGCGCCCGCCACAGCGTGCAGATCAGAACAGGTCATCGTCAACTGGGAGACTCTGATCACACTTGCAAAGAGGAAGAAGGCCTCTGTTCTCGGTGGAGGGCGGCTCGGGGACGCAGGCCCCACGATGTGCAGGAAAGAGGTTCGCAACGGGAGGGGTGCAGAGGCGGGGCCGAGCTGGGCCACGAGGCTTGGACGCCTTCTCCTGTCCCCTCAGCCAGTCCCCTCTCTCCTGTAACTGGCAGCCCATGTGCACGGGGCTGCCCACTCTGAAGTGACTGTGGCACATGCTGCCGGGCATTTGGAGCCGGCTCTCCGTCAGCCACCTAGGGGCTGGGTGGTACATACTGAAGGGGCACAGGCGTCGGCCTTACGCTGAGCTGGCACCTCAAAAAGCTGCCCTCAGAGCAAAGGAGATTGGCATCTAAGCCTGCCCCTCCTGCCAGGTGCGGGGAATCACGGAGAATACAGTGTTGTGCTGCTCAGAACGGGGGTGGGGGGGGGCACTGAGACACTGTCACCCCGAACCCGCACTGCTGGGAGCGCATACCGTGGGCGTTCAGATGTGAGCCGGGTGAGCAGCCTCCATCCCTGTCCCGCGTCCCTGCGCCTCTGCAAACGCTCAGCACCCAGCTTGCTTGCTCTTCGGCCTAATAGTGCAAAGTGAGAGGTCATTACTGTTTTATTTTGCTGTGATTACTAATGGTTTTGAGCCTTTTATTCTGTACTTTAGGATTTGGTTTCTTCTGCAAATGATGTCTCCGCTTAGCTCAACTTAGGGGTTGCTGTCAACAGCATGCCTTAATTTTGGTGTCACTTGTACAAAAGATTCACATTTTTATGTAGACTATTTTGCTATAGGCTTTGCTTTTGTATTTAATTCTGCCTTAAAAGCCTCCCTTTTTCTAGTTTTTTTTCCCCTATAACTTAAAAAAATGTTTAGATCCTTTACACATAAAAAATGTATTTTTGTGCACGGTATGAAGGAATCCGACTTCCTTCCATTCAGACGGCCAGTCCTTCCAAGATCACTCACTGAAGTCATTTCTCCTTGTTGATTTGAAATGTCACCCATATTGTATATCAAGTTTCTAAATATACATAGTCTGTTTCTTGATCCCTTGTGGTCTATTCATGCCCTCGTGCTGCTGGTCTCAATGGTGAAGTTTAGTTTTGTCTTCATAATTCACAGGACAGGTCCAGCCTTCCTCTGCCCTTTCGTTTCTACAAGATTGTCTTAACTACTCTTGCACTTTCACAGATGCGTATGTATCAGATAATCATTGTTTTACATTCCATTTTTAAAATGGTAGTAATTTTATCAGTATTGCTTTCACTATATGATCTCTTAAAAGTAGTAATTCTTTTATCCATGGGTTATCTCTCTATTCATTTGAAAAGCTGTGTTTTTTTTCTTCATAAAGTTTTTTTCATTGGGGATTATTCCAAGTATCATAGTTGCCAGTGTTACTGTGAATGGGATACTTTTCCTATCCTGTTTTCTAATTATCGTTACACTGATTTCAAATATTATATTCAAACCATGCTGATTTGCTAATTCAAATGATTTTCTTAGGTTTCTAAAGGAGAAGGCACTGTTTGGAAATTACAACAAACATATCCATTTCCAATTTTTTTTTAGAATTTAATTTTTAAAAGTATTACAATTAATTAGAACCTCCAGGGAAAAAATTTTTTTTTTAATTTAACTTATTGTCAAGTTACCCAACATACAGTGTGTATCAGTGTGCTCTTGGCTTCGGGAGTAGACTCCCATGATTCATTGCTTCCATATAACACCCAGTGCTCATCCCAACCAGTGCCCTCCTCGATGCCCATCACCCCCACCTTCCCCTCTCCCAAGCCCCACATCAACCCTGTTTGTTCTCTTTAAGTCTCTTACGCTTTACCTCCCTCTCTGTTTGAAACTATTTTTCACTCTTCCCTTCCCCCATGGTCTTCTGTTAGGTTTCTCAAATTCCTATGAGTGAAAACATCTGGTAGCTGTCTCTTTCTGACTGATTTACTTCACTTAGCATAATACCTTCCAGTTGCATCCACATTGTTGCAAATGGCAAGATTTCATTCTTTCTCATTCTCAAGTACTGTTTCATTGTATATATAAATCACATCTTCTTTATCCATTCTTCAGTTGATGGCTCCTTCCATACTTTGTTGTTGATAGCACTGTTATAAACATTGGAGTAGTCATGCCCCTATGAATCAGCATTCCTGTATCCTTTAGATAAATTCCTAGTAATGCTATTGCTGGGTCATAGAATAATTCTATTCTAAATTTTCTGAGTAACCTCCACACTGTCTACCACCAACAGTGCAAGAGGGTTCCCATTTCTCCACATCTTCACTAGCCTCTGTTGTTTCCTGAGTAGTTAATTTTAGCCACTCTGACGGGTGTCAGGTGGTATCTCAGTGTGGTTTTGATTTGAATTTCCCTGATGCTGAGTGACGCTGAGCATCTTTTCATGTGTCTGTTGGCATCTGGATGTCCTCTTTGGAAAAGTGTCTATTCATGTCATCTGCCCATTTCTTCACAGGATTATTTCTTTTTTGGGTGTTGAGTTTGAGTTCTTTACAGATTTTGGATACTAACCTTTATCTGTATGTCATTTTGCACATATCTTCTCCCCTTCTGTCAGCGGCCGTTTAGTTTTGTTGCTTCTGTGCGGTGCAGATGACGGCCCAAAGTTCATGTTTGCGCTTATTTCCCTTACCTTCATAGATGTGTTGAGTAAGAAGCTGCTGTGCCTGAGGCCAAAGAAGTTGTTGCCTGATTTCTCCTCTAGGGTTTTGATGGTTTCCTGTTGTACATTTAGTTTTGACTCACATTTTGAGTTTATTTTTATGCATGGTGCAAGAAAGTAGTCGAGTTTCATTCTTCTTTTCCATTGGACACTCTTTCCTGCTTTGTCAAAGATTAGTTGGCCATACACTTGTGGGTCCAATACTATGTTCTCTATCCTCTTCCATTGGTCTATGTGTCTGTTTTTGTGCCAATACCATTCTGTCTTGATGATTAGAGCTTTGTAGTAGAGGCTAAAGTCTGGGATTGTGATGTCTCCCACTTTGGTTTTCTTTTTCAACATTACTGGACTATTTGGGGTCTTTTTTGGTTCCAAACAAATTTTAGATCTGTTTGAGCTCTGAGAAGAACGCTGGTGCACTTTTGATAGGGATTTCATTGAATGTGCAGATTGCTTTCGGTAGTATCAACATTTTAACAATATTTGTTCTTCCAATCCATGAGCATGAAATGTTTTTCCATTTCTTTGTGTCTTCAATTTCTTTCATAAGTTTTCTGATGTTTTCAGCATACAGATCTTTTACAACTTTGGTTAGGTTTATTCACAAGTATTTTATGGTTCTTGGTGCAATTGTAAATGGGATCAATTTCTTGATTTCTCTTCTGTCCCTTCATTATTGCTGTATAGAAATGCAGTCAATTTCTGTACATTGATTTTGCAGCCTATGACTTTGCTGAATTCATGGATCAGTGCTAGAAGGTTTTTGGTGGAGTCTTTCAGGTTTTCCATGTAGAGTATCATGTCATCTGTAAAGCTGAAGTTTAACTTCTTTCCCAATTTGGATGCCTTTTATTTCATCTTGTTGACTGGCTGTGGAGGCGAGGACTTCCAACACCACGTTAACCAACATAGTGGACATCCCCATGTGTTCCTGATCTCAGGGAGAGAGCGCCCAGTTTTTCCCCATTAAGGATGATATTGCCTGTGGGCTTTCATACATGGCTTTAATTATGTTAAGGCATGTTCCTTCTATCCCAATTTTCTTTAGGGTTTTTATTAAGAAAGGATGCTGTATTCTGTCAAATGCTTTTTCTGCTTCTACTGACAGGATCATATGGTTCTTATCCTTTCTTCTATTAATGTGATGGGTCACACTGATTGATTTGCAATATTGAACCAGCCCTGCAGCCCAGAATGAAAGCCACTTGATCATGGTGAATAATTCTTTAAATATACTGTTGAATTTGATGTGGTAGTATCTTGTTGAGAATTTTTGTATCCATGTTCATCAGGGGTATTGGCCTGTAATTATCCTTTTTAGTGGTGTCTCTGGTTTGGGAATCAAGGTAATGCTGGCTTCAGAGAATGAGTCCAGAAGCTTTCCTTCTGTTTCTATTTTTTAGAACAGCTTAAGAAGAATGTATTTACTTTGCTTTAAATGTCTGCTAGAGAAACACCTGGGTGGCTCAGTCAGTTACGTGTCCGGCTTCGGCTCAGGTCATGATCTCATGGTTTGTGGGTTCGAGCCCCGCATTGGGCTCTGTGCTGACAGCTAGCTCAGAGCCTGGAGCCTGTTTAAGATTCTGTGTCTCCCTCTCTCTCTGACCCTCCCCTGCTCGTGCTGTCTCTCTCTGTCTCCCAAAAATAAATAAAAAACAGGAAAAAAAAAAGTGGTAGAACTCCCCTGGAAAGCCATGTGGCCCAGGACTCTTCTTTGTTGGGAAATTTTTGATAACTGAGTTAATTTCTCAGCTGGTTATGATCTGTTTAAATTTTCTGTTTCTTCCTGTTTGAGTTTTGGTTGTGTGTGGATGTCTAGGAATTTGTCCATTTCTTCCAGGTTGTCCAGTTTGTTGGCATATAATTTTTCATAGTATTTTCTAATAATTGTGTTTCTGTGGTGTTGGTTGTGATCTTTCCTCTTTCATTCATGATTTTATCTATTTGGATTATCTCTCTTTTCTTGTTGAGAAGTCTAGCTAGGTGTTTATCAAAATTTTATTTATTCTTAAAGAAAAAAAACAACCCTGCTCTTAGATTAATTGCTCTGTTATGCTAGTGTGGTTTTTTGTTTTTTGATTATTATGTCTACCCCAATCTTTTTTGTTTCTCTTCTCCTACTAGCTTTGGGCTTTCTTTGCTGCTCTTCTAGTTCCTTTAGGTGTGAAGCTGAGTTTGTATTTGGGATTTTTCTTGTTTCTTGAGATAGGCCTGGACTGCAATTTATTTACCTCTTAGGATCACTTTTACTGCAACCCAAAGGGTTTGGACTGTCGTGTTCTCATTTTCATTTGCTTCCATATATTTTTTAATTTCTTCCTTAATTGTCTTCTTGGCCTATTAATTCTCTAGTAGGATGTTCTTTAACCTCCATGCATTCAGAAGCTTTCCAGATGTTTTCTTGTGGTTGCTGATTTCAAGTTTCATAGCATTGAGATCTGAAAATATGCATGGTGTGATATCATTTCTTTTATATCTATTGAAGGCTGTTTTGTGACCCAGTATATGATCTATCATGGAGAATGTTCCATATGCACTCAAGAAGAATCTAGATTCTGCTGTGGTTGGATGAAAAGTTCTGAATAGATCTGTCAAGTCCATCTGGTCCAGTGTGTCCTTCAAGACCATTATTTCCTTACTGATTTTCTGCCTAGCAGATCTCTCCACTGCTGTAAGTGAAGCATTAAAGTCACCTACAATTACTGTATTCTTATCAATTAAGATTACGGATGTTTGTGATTGATTTACGTATTTGGGTGCTCCCAAATTGGGTGCATAAACATTTACAGTTGTGAGCTCTTCCTGATGGATAGACACCATAAACATGATATAATGCCCTTCTTCATTTCTTGTTACAGTCTTTAGTTTAAAATCTAGTTCGTCTGATATAAGTATGGCTACTGCAGCATTCTTTTGACTCCCAAGAGCATGACAGATGGATCTGCATCCACTCACTTCAATCTGAAGGTGTCTTCAGGTCTAAAATGAGTCTCTTGTAGACAGTATATAGATGGGTCTTTTTTTTTTAATCCATTCTGATACCCTATGTCTTTTAATTGGAGCCTTTAGTCCATTTACATTCAGAGTTGTTGTTGAAAGATAGGGATTTAATGTCATTGTGTTCTCTGTGGGTTTCATGCTTGTGGTGATGTCTCTGGTCCTTTGTAGCCTTTGTAGCATTCCACTCACAGAGTCCCTCCTTAGGATCTCCTGCAGGGCTGGTTCAGTGGTCGTAAACTCCTTCAGTTTTTGTTTGGGAAAGCCTTTCTTTCTCCTATTCTGAATGACAGCCTTGCTGGATAAAGGATTCTTGGCTGCATATTTTTCCTATTCAGCACATTGAATATTTCCTGCCACTCCCTTGTGACCTGCCAAGTTTCACTGGGCAGGTCTGCTACTACCCTTACGTGTCTATCCTTGTAGGTTAAGGCCCGTTTCTCCCTAACTGCTTTCAGATGTCTCTAGCTTTCATATTGGCTCTTTCACATTCCCTTTATCCAGTTAAGAATATCTTGTTATAATTTCTACTGAGATTTTCTACTCAACCCATCAATTATTGAAACGTGAATTTTAGTGGTGCCTGAGTGGCTCAATCAATTAAGCATCTGACTCTTGGTTTCAGCTCAGGTCATTTTCTCACAGTTTGTGTGTTCAAGCCCTGTGTTGGGCTCTGCACTGACAGCATGGAGCCTGCTTGGGATTCTCTCTCTCTTCCTCTCTCTCAAAATAAAAACAAACTTTTAAAAAAAAAAAGTGAATTTTAAGAGTAATTGTGTGTGTTTGTGGTGACGGTCGTTAAAAATGAATTATTATCATTAGCAATTAATATTGTAGAAGATGTGAAGACTTCACCTGTGGCCAAGAACTAGGGGAAAGTTTTCCGTATCTTCCAGCTCTACTTAACACAGACCGTCTTGGGCTGCACCTGGAGAAGCAAAGGCTCTGAGGAAGGTTGCGATCTGGCCGCTGGCAGGAATCAGAGGTGCCGCTACGGCCCTCATGCACCCCCAGGAGCTGCAGCCCTCGAGGAAAAGAGAAGCCTCCGAGCTTGGATCTAGAGGGCCTGGGAGCATGGCACACTCCTGTGTTTCCCCCAGGCCCTGGCACCACATCCTTTTCCCTGAGGGGCCCGGCTGCCAGACTCCACACACACGGCTTCTGCAAGAGTCTCCCCCGCGCCTGTCACAGCGACTCTGCCCCCGAGCCTCCTGTACCACAGAGCTGGCCTTGGGCAGGGCCACCGCACCCACTGGGACACTGTCCAGCGCTGCTGCCCGCACACACCCGGCCCTGACGGGCGGCGTTCCCGAAGAACGGACCACACGTCCACTACTCGTGGGGGCCTGCACCCTCGCCGTTCCCTCATCGGACCGCCCTCTTCTGCCGACATTCCAGGCCCTTTCCTGCGTCTTCAGCAAAAACTCCTCTATCTCCACTTACCTGAATCTCCCCTTCATCTCCTGAACAGCTACCTCCTTTCTTGCTGTGTCATGTGTTTTTTTCCCAGCACATTTTCCGCCTGCTCTCCCCTCCCCCATGGCTGTATGCAGGATGCACGAGGACCACTGAACACCAGCTCGGACTGTGGTGGGACAAATAGAGAGTTCTGACTTCAGGCGACAAAGACTTGGCGTTTCCAAAGGCACACACGGTGTGAGGTGTTCACGCGAGGAGGGCTGGGCAGAGTCCGGACCCGCTGCACTGCTCCTGCCGACATTTCTGTGAATGTAAAGTTATCCCAACTAAACCTCAGATTTCAGACAGGGGGAGGTAAACGACCGCATCTGGGCTTACGCGGGACACGGGTCTCCTGCTGGGTACAGAGCACAGGCCCTGGGACGGGGGGGGGGGGCACCCGCGCGGGGCTGCCGGAGCACCGGGCTGGGGCAGCGAGCTTCCCTCCTCGTGGTCTGTTCCTCGAGAACCGTTCCTGGTTCTGAAGAGCTTTTCAGTGCCGAGCCCTCACTGGGAGCTGCTCTCCGGAAGCTCAAGGGGCCAGACTCTCCCGTCCTGGCCCAGGGGACAGGGGCTTGCGGCCAAGTCAGAAACACACACGTCCTGGTGCTCCTAGCCTCCCCCCCCCCGCCCCAGGAGCAGCTGGGACGTTTCCAGACGGTGTGGTGGCACATGCGCAGGGGCAGTGGGGTGGACGGGTGGGGCGAACAGGGACGGCAGGCCACACCGTGCTGGGCCAGGGCCCCGCCTCCCGCGGCTCCGTACCTGCGCCCCCTGCTCCCCACTGACCTGTGCACTGCTGCTTCCTCCCCGTCAACTTCCCTCTTGGTGTCACTTAGCTAGTCCTGGCGCTGCTGCTGCAGCTGAGAACTCCAAGGCCACGGCCGCCGGAGCCGGGCTTCCCCGCGGACCGACGCCAGCGCCGCCGCCTGCACGAGGAGACCGGTGTCCCTGCAGCGAGGCGCTGCGGTGCCTCACATTTATTCACGTGTGTCTGAAGCACATGACAGGATGGGGGGGAACCGGTTCCTTACTTCCTCCCGTGCCTGACCCACAACACCGTCAGAGCACAACCCCACACCGCATCCTCGGGCCTCCTTGCGCCCACTCCCCTCTGCCACCAAGGCAGCGCGGGCAGGTGGCGCAGCAGCTGGACAACAGGCCGCCCTGGGTCACTCTCCCCTGACTGGTCCCGTTTCTCATCTGAAAATCGGAGACATCAAGCCTCCTTCACTGGCTTGTGGGAATTAAAAAGAAGTCACACAGCACAGCGCTGGTCCGGAACAGGCACCTGAGAGCCGCTCATTCTGCCTCAACGCTGACAAATTCTCACACAGTTTGTATGCAGACAAGCTCTTCACCAAACTCTCTTCAGTCGTCGCAGTCGTCTGAGCCCCGCCGCACCCTGAAGCAATAGGACCTCAGAATACTCGTCCCCACGTTCCTGGCCTCCACACCGACGATGCTCGTGCTGTCGGCTTCCACGTGGGTGAATCCGCTGCGGAAGGAAGGGACAGGCTGCACGTCAGCTTCAGGGGGAGACACGTGGTCAAGTAGTTAGGCCTCGACACGGAGGACGGAGCACAGCGGCCAGCCGGCCCCCGGCCAGCTCACCCCTCCTGTGCCGAGACCTGCGCTCACTCTAACGGACAGCAAGCTGATCCCGTTCTCAGTGGGAAACACCAGCCCGGGGCCCTCCTGACGGTAGCTGCCTGAAGCAGGATTCCGGCTGGTCTAGAAACTTCTGCTGACAGAGGAGAACTGGTACCTAATCTAGTCTTGGCAGAGCAGAATCATTTCCCTGGAAGTGAGAATCAGCCCGTAAATTCCTGACCAGTCTCCCAGAAAGACAAATGCAGGAGCCAATGGGGCCATCACTTTCCACAATGTTCTGTCCGCCTACACTCTGAGGCGTGACAGAGAATGCGCAGGTGGGAGAACCCAGGCAACCGACCCACAGAAGGGGCTGGAGTTTTCCTGCAGGAGCTGTTTCTGGCTCTGGGTGGCTGCCGAAAACACTGCCACTTAGGCTTTGCTGAGACGCCTTTCAGCTTAAAGTGAATTCCACACTGACTGACCGAGTTTAAGGAGCTACCTCAGGTTAAGTAGTTCCTACCTGACTTAGGACCGCCTGTCAAGACTGGGAGGTGGAGTTTCCAGACTCCGAGAAAACCGCAGCGCTGGCCCGGCCACGAGGCCTGGGCGGGCGGCACCGCGCTCCGTCAGCGGCGTCCTCAGTGTGTCGGCGAGAAAGGCCGAACCAACTGGCATGTTTCCTTTCTGGTTCTCTTCAGAGAATTCCCCAGTCTTTTTTCTTCCAGTGATTTCTAGTAAGTGCGCCGAGCTGTGCGGCCGTCACCATCATCCAGCCTGGCCCTCCCTCGCCGCAGAGGGTCTGGGTGGCGTCCGCAGGGAATCCCGCCCACGCCAGGCCGGGCAGCCAGGGTTTGCCCGGTTTCTACAGACTTGCCTTCTCCAGGAGGGCCACGGAGTGGCAGCACACGACGCGGTCCCACACATCTGGCTCCTTCCGTGTCGCACAGTGTGTGGTGTGCCCGCTCTGCCCGCGTCAGACCCCGACTGGATCCACCTGTGGGCCAGCGGGTGGGCTTCTGGGGTGTGCTCAGCACAGCTGCTCAGGACGCTCGGGTGTAGGCCTCTGTGTAGACGCAGGTTCTATTTCTCTTGGGTAGACTGCTGGGACACGTATTTAACCCGCATCCCTGTTTCCCGTTTCCTTCGGAGACTCCGCAGGTATTCACAGATGGTAACGTCTAGGTAACTGAAAACTCGTGGCACGTCCTGGTTAGGTCTTGCAGCATTCAAAAGATGCTGGAAAAATTCGTGGGGAGCGGCGTGAAACAAGACAGCAGGGTTTACTGTAGCCGAATGAAGCTCCCCAAGAGAAATCACCCCTCAGAAGGATTTCTGGAGGAATCTGTAGGGTCCTGAGTAAAGCACATTTTTTTATTTTAATTTTTTAAATTTTTTAACATTTATTTATTTTTGAGAGACAGAAATAGAGCGTAAGTGGGAGAGGGGCAACGAGAGAGAGAGACACAGAATCTGAAGCAGGCTCCAGGCTCTGAGCTGTCAGCACAGAGCCCGACGCGGGGCTCGAACCCACAAGATGCAAGATCACGACCTGAGCTGAAGTTCGGTGCTCAACTGACTGAGCCGCCCAGATGCCCCTAAAACACAGTTTTAAAAAGATACTTGTTAGTGTCCTACTGACTTGTCCCGTTGGGAACGGTGTCATTTCAGGGAAGGATGGGTCCATTCTACATCCATGGAATCGGCGTGTAACACACGTGCAGGAGAGCGGACTCTAAGATGCTACCCGCTCAGCGTGAACAGAGGTGTTGTGTAACGCGCGTGGTATGTGTTTAAAGACATGTAAATAAGCAGTTTCTGAAAGTGCCACTTGCCTAAGTCGAGAACAGTGTTATCTCAGTGAGAGGCCGCTCTAACCTCAGTAACCGTGTAGCGAATTCTCCAGAGACTCGCACAGAACCAAGAGGGGAAGAGGGATCTGAGGCCAACAAGCGGGCACAGTCCCGGGCAGCCTCGCCGCCCGGCCCCCTCCAGCGACCACGAGGACAGGTGTGTGTGCCGTGTGTCCCTCAGAAGATGGAGGCTTTCTTGCCGCCACAGATGGAAGCCGTCACCCGCAGTCCGAGTGGCTGCGGCCTCCAAGTGGGACCTCCCCCACCCGAGAGGCTTGTCGCAAAGGCCTCTGGTCACTCGCAGACTCAGCACTGCACGGCCGAGAGGCCCCGCCCAGAGGGCAGGGGCCTGAAGGGGCAACTTCACCGGGGCATTAACTATCGAAAATACAGCACCTGCAGATGCGAACGTGGCCTCAAACTTCAGAGGAATTTAAGGAGAAATTCTAGTGAAGAAGCAACTGATGCCAAGTCCTTCCCAGAAGGAGAGCATCAGGAGCAGGGGGCGAGGGGGAGGGGCCGGGACGGGCGAGGGGGCTCCGCCAGCTGACCGTCCAACTCCTGCTTTCAGCTCAGGCCATGATCTCCCCGTTCGAGGGACTGAGTCCTACCTCAGGCTCTGTGCTGACAGTGCAGAGACTGCTTGGGGTTCTCTCTCTCTCTCTCTCTCTGCCTCTCTCTGCTCATTCATTCTCTGTCTCTCAAAATAAATAAACTTAAAAAAATAAGAATGAGAGCATCAGGCTGTTAACTACAGTTTGTTTAGAAAGTTAAGAGAGAAGGTTAAACCCTACTCACAGCTCCTTTGTCGGAAGATTTAAGTTGAATCTCTACCTAATTCTTTATCTTATCAGAAAGTTGAGCTGTTTACTAAAAATAAAGATTCTTCTTTGTTAATTAGGAGTTTGCTTTAATAATTATCTTCAAATGACAACTAGCTGAAAACTCAGAAATGAAGTAGGTTTGCCACAGAAATCTGTAGTGTTTAAAATATTTGGTTTTGGGCTTATTATTTTTTCATTTACAAAGGTAAAACGTTTGCCACAGGAGGACGAATTTACCGCGGACCTCACACCGAGTATCCGATGGCCGTGCGAGAGCTCACCGCCAGCAGCCCGGGGAGACACCCGCCGGCCCCGCCACTTTGTAGAACGCACTGTGTCAAGAGGAAACTCAGTGATTCCAAAATACTAATTGTAGAACCCAAAGCAACGCTGCATCTTCTGGGCCTCTTAGCACCTCACCCCGCTGACTCCACCACCACCTGTAGGAGGCAGCTGGCTTCAGAATCCCGGGGAGCTGGACGGCAGGGCCGTGCGCCCGCCTGGGCGCACCTGCGTCCCCGCGGGGCTGTGGACAAGAGCGCCACGTCCCGGAGCCTCTGTTTCAGCTGGAAGAGTGGGTAACACCAACCGCAGGTGGTGGCTCTGAACGTCACAGGAGATAAAGTGCATGACGCTCAGCTTTTTTTCTTTCTAAAGCAAAGCAGGAAACAGCACCTGAGCAGTGACTTGCCTCGGGACCCCAGACAGTGAGTGGGGGGACGCGGGCTAAGACCCAAGTCCCAGTCACACCCTTCCCAATGGCCCCCTTACAGATGCAGCTGGCAGGTCCAGTGAAGGGAGGAGGCGGCCGTTACCTGGCCCACCTGTGGGAGCCC
>PJEM01016146.1:0-26937 GCA_004023845.1 Helogale parvula | reverse complement strand
GTGCAGCACCACCGTCTGCGGCGTTAGCTGCGTGGACGTTCTGGCATTCGAGCCTTGTCTTCTCTCGGTGACACTGTAGTGATCGTCATCATCATCTCCTGGCCAAGTGGCTTCTGGATAGAAAATGTCTTCATTGCGCTGTCTCGCCCCTCTTCACCTGTGAGGATACGTGATGGGACAAAGTTGGGGTGCCAGTGATTAAACTCAGCTGGAAAATACACTTTGTAAAGGACCAGGAGTGAGAACTATCAACAGGCAAGTTACCTTGCACACTACCCAACACCAAACTTAAAAGACCTCATTGATCCAGGGACTTTTCTAACCTCAAGCCCCCCCCTTTTTTAATGTTTATTTACTTTTGAGAGGAGGGAGGGGCAGAGAGGAGGAAGACAGAGAATCTGAAAGAGGCTCCTGGCTCTGAGTATCAGTACAGAGCCCCACACAGGGCTCAAACTCATGAACTATGAGATCATGACCTGATCCGAAATCAGAGGCTCAACTGACTGAGCCACCCAGGTGCCCCTGCAAGTCTCCTTATGCTTCTCCGAGCTCCTGGCTATGTAGTTTTATCTTTTTAATATTTATTTGGAGGGAAAGTACAAGCATGGGCGGGGCAGAGAGAGTGGGGGACAGAGGATCTGCAGCAGGCTCTGCACTGACAGGCTCACAGCAGAGAGTTGGACATGGGCCTGGAACTCACAGACTTCGAGATCATGACCTGAAGTCTGATACTCAACCAACTGAGCCACCCAGGTGCCCCATATCCAGTTTTTTTTGAGCTTGTGCATTTGTAAAATGCCCAGAGGTGAAAGCTGGACCCACAGGGTTATGTTTTTTGTGATCATACATTATCGTAGATTAAGAGAACTTTAAATGTCTTGAGTCTATTTTCATTATGGTAAAAATACACATCAAGTGTTTAACCAGTTTAAAGTGCACAATTCAGTGGTATTGAAAACATTCTCGATATTGTGTAGCCAACACCTTTATCTTGTTCATAAACACTTTCTTCATCCAAACAGATACCCCTATCTGTGAAGCAGTCACACTGCCCGCTTCCCCCTTCCCCAGCCTCTGGAAACCACTAATCTGCATTCTATTTCTGTGGATTTATCTCTTTGTTACATTTCCGGTTTATGTGAAACGCAGAGATGTAAAATAATCAAAACCACTTGCAGAAAAACAACAGGTGAAAGTCAATACAAGGTAAAAACAAGGGTCCAGACTTGGAGGAGACAAAGTACCCAAGGCAAGTGGTTTTAAAATTTTTTAGTGTGTATTTTTTAGAGAAAGCGAACCCAGGGGAGGGGCCGAAAGAGAGGGAGACACAGAATCCCAAGCAGGCTCTAGGCTCTGAGATGTCAGCACAGAGCTCGATGCAGGGCTTGAATTCACAACCGTGATTTCATGAGCTGAGTCAGACACTTAACCAACTGAGCCACCCAGGTGCCCCATCCTAGAGCCCAGTTTAAGGTGTCATTCACTTGTTTTCCCTTGTGCTGACCCTGGTAAGACATGCTATAAACTAGAGCAGATGATAGCAAAGTGGTGGAAGGTACACAAGACACCCATGAGATGGAACTGGGAGCCCACTAGTGACTCACATGGTCAACATCTTACAGCGCAGAGCTGCAGGGAAAGACCACTCTTCCATAAGTGGTGCTGCATTAGTTACCGCATAAACAGTAAACTCGGATCCCCACATCATAGCACACACACAACTAATTCGAGATTGAGTATAATCTCACTTGTGAGCAGCAAGTCCATAAAGCTCATAAGACAAAAAACGAAAACTATCCCCACTGGGGAGAACATATTTGCAAACTACATACCCGATAAAGGATTAGTATCCAAAGTCTATAAAGAACTTCTCAAACTCAACACCCAAAAAACTAATAATCCAGCGAAGAAATGAGCAGAAGACATGAATAGACCCATTTTCAAGACATCCAGATGTCTAACAGACACATGAAAAGATGCTCAGCATCACTCATCATGGAAATACAAATCAAAACCACAATGAGGTACTGTCCTACTTCGGTCAGAATGGCTAACAGTAATAACTCAGGAAACAGCAGATGCTGGCGAGGGTGCAGAGAAAGAGGATCTCTTTTGCACCACTGGTGGGAATGCAAACTGGTGCAGCTGTTATACCGCCCGGATTTCAATATCGTCCACAAAAACCAGAGACCACCGGGGAGATGGAGTCACACATGCAAAAGCAAAGGGCTTTATTACGGGCTTAGGCTCAATGGGCCTAAACTCGGGCTCACAGACTTTACCAGCGCAGTGGATCCATACTGAGAGCCCCAAACAAGGGCTGAGCAGGGTTTTATGGGTCTTGGGACGGGGGAGTTACAGGAAATTGTGACACAGGTACAGTGATCCAATCATTATCGCATAACATCATTGGCAGTAACTTTAACCATACATTTTGTCCAGAGTGTTCATTACTTTTGGCGGGACCCAATCACAACATCTAGAGTATTAACCAATTACAGAGTGGACCCAGGACCCTCACGTAGGGTGTAACTAGCCTTAAGCAATAAGTGATTATCTATAGCTTCTATCTCTAGGCCTGCCCTTAGTAATGTTAAGCATTTTAGCTGGCCGCTTCTGATTGGGTGTTACTAGGGTGGTCCCTGGTTGAGTAATCTGTGCCCTTTTATTGTCTAATGATTGAGAAACTGACCCTTGGGCCTCCAAGGTCAGAGGGGAAACTTGAAGCCTGTCATGGAGTCAGTTTGATTCAGACCTGCATCCTTACACAGCTACTCAAGAAAACAGTATGGAGGTTCCTCAAAAAAATCAAAAATAGAACTGCCCTATGACCCAGCAATTGCACTACTAGGTATTTATCCAAGGGATACAGGTGTGCTGATTCAAAGGGGCACATGCACCCCAACGTTTATAGCATCACTATCAACAATATCCAAAGTATGGAAAGAGCCCAAATGTCCATCAACAAATGAACGGATAAAGAAGATGTGGCATATACATACAATGGAGTATTACTCGACAATCAAAAAGAATGAACTCTTGCCATTTGCTGCAAAGTGAAATTAGAGAAGGACAAATATCCTGACTTCACTCCTATGAGGAATTTAAGATTCAAAACAGATGAACAAAAGGGAAGGGAAGCAAAGATAATATAAAAACAACGAGAAACACAAAACAAACTCAAACACAGAGAACAAACTAAGGGTTGCTGGAGGGGTTGAGGGTGGGGGGTGGGGTAAGTGGGTAAGGGTCCTAAGGGAGCACACTTGTTGGGATGAGCACTGGGTTTATACTTAGACTCTAGTGATTCATCTCCTACTTCTGAAATCATTGTTGCACTATATGCTAACTAACTCGGATGTAAATTTAAAAAATAAATAAGGGGGGAAATCAAGTAAACTTTACAAAATCAGAAAAAGAAAAAAGATTTATCTGGCACCAAAACAACAACAACAAAACAGCACACACACACACAAACACACAAAACAAAAACACAACAACAAACACAACTATCCCCGCTGCTTGGTATTATCAACATAATTGTACTGGCCCATTATGGGGTAGGTCCGCTCCCTAAGGAAGAAAAGTCTCAAGGCAAGCTTGTTATTTGCCGATGTGACGACATCCCTCATGACCTGCAACACGAGACCACTTTAATCAGACTGCATGTTTGCGTGTTACCATATGTGGGAGACAAGGAAGTAAAAAAATATATTAAAAACCACACCACGTGGTGTTCAGGGCTCAGTTCTTTGTGTACGAACCCAACTGAGCGATGCCGGCTGGAATAAAGTTGCTTCCTGGTAAGAAAAGCCCCAGTGTCACGACTGTGTGTGAGAATCCTGCTACAGTCGCCCAAATTTGATTTTGAATGGGACCTTGGGGCCGTGATCGGATAGTGGTGAGTACTCTGCATTGTGAATTGATCTTGGGCTCCTCCAAAGAACAAAAACAAAAGGCATGGAAGCTCAAAGGACGGCTGCAGGCTACTAGCTGAGAGAGTGTGCACGGATTTTCATATGTATATTTTGAAATCCATATTTTCAGAAGGAATGTTAAGGCGCGCAAGGAATTCCAGCAAGATGTACTAAAATAAGAGTAACACTCAATGGAAAGAAATCAGAAGACTAGAAAAGGCACCTCAAAGAAGAGAATGACGGATAAACACATTGAAAGGCACCCAACCTCGTTAGACCTAAGGGAAATGCAAGTCAAAAACCTCACGATGGAGGCCGACCCCAACTGGTTAAAATTAAGGATGGACGGAGCGCCTGGGTGGCTCAATCGGGTAAGTGTCCGACTTCGGGTCATGATCTCGCAAAGTTCGTGTGTTCACGCCCCGCCCCGCGTCAGGCTCTGTGCCGACAGCTCGGAGCCCGGAGCCTGCTTCAGATTCTGTCTTCCTTGTTCTCTGCCCCTTCCCTGCTCACACTCCCTTTCTCCCACCTTTCCCCGCTCTCTCTCAAAAATAAACATTTAAAAAAAATTAAAAAGCATGGACAGCAAGCCCATTGGATACAATGAAGTGCAACAGGAGTTACATTGGAAAAAAAAAAACAACTGCATTGCCAGGCAGAGGGGTTTCTTCCTTCAAGCAAACCAAACCCGCGCGCTCAGCGCCCAGCAGCTTTCCTCCCGGTGGAGCCCCAGGAGTTCGGGCAGAGATCCGCAGAAGATGCACGCGCGTCAGTTCCCTGGGCCTGTCCTCATCGTGTCCCCAGGTGGTAGGCGCCGAAGAAACTACACAGAGGGAACCCGCAAATTGATTCCATTTATGCCAAGTTCCTACTGGGGAACACTAGTCTCAGGTGACCGTGGTCAGGAAAGTGGCATTGCCGGGCAGAAAAGAGCAGGCCATCCACGTGCCGGAAAAGCCGTTGCTGATCTGGTTAGTGGCTGAGTGGGTGTGTGAAGACTAAGCGGATTATTCATATTAATTAAGATGGTTAGTACTGATACGTATAAGCAGCTAGAGACTCCTATGTACATATACACCCAAATAATAATAAGAGAAAGTTGAGGCACCTGACTGGCTCAGTCTGTCAAGCGTCTGACTTGGTATCAGCTCAGGTCATGATCTTATGGTCATGAGGTCAAGCCCTGTGTGGTGCTTGGAGCTCTCTCTCTCTCTCCTTCTAGCCACCCCTCTCTCCTGCTCAAGGTCGCTCTCTTTCTCTCTCAAGAAAAAAATAATTAAGAGGAAGTTAGCATAGCTTTTTTCCTTAGAAATGACAGAATTAAAGGGAAAGATAGGACTGCATTAAATCATGCTACAAATGTAATCCCTCTATCTGGATAATTTCCTTTACATGTTTCTGTAATCCCAGTCTTTTGAAGGAGCTATTATAATTAATATATTATTTCTATCTTCTAGGGACTATTTTTTAAAAATTACATTTAAGAACACCTGGGTGGCTTAGTCAATTAAGCTTCTGACTCTTGATTTCAGCTCAAAACTAAACCTAAAAATTTTTTTAATCACTTTTAAACCTCCCAACAATCTGGTCACGTAAATTCTATTACCTGTGCTTTCTATGGCGCATCCGAGGCATAGGGAAGTGGTGCCCAAAGTGCGGCGTTCAGAGCAGCAGCATTGTGTGGGAGCTTGTGGGAAATGCAGGTGCTGGGGCCCTCTCCCAGACCCACCCCGTCGCGGAGGCAGGCCCAGGAATCTAACTAAGAGCACCCAGGTGACGATGATAAGTGCTAGCTTCAGGACCAGCAAAGGGAAGTAAGATAAAGATCCAGGGTCACACAACTGCTGAAGGTGAAACCCAGATTATCTTGAGGTAATTAGTAACTCAAATATATTACCTCCAGGACCAGTGACCTCAGTCCCTGACACACTGCCTGAGGCACGTAATTAAATAAAAGGAAATCATTTTTACACCCTCAGCCATTAAATGGACACCACTAGGAATGAGCCATTTAGTGAGTACACGGAGGGAGGGGGGAATAGATCCAACCAGAAGTTAGACGAGGCAAAACGTCCCAAAACACAAAGGGTTATAAGGGCTCGTGATTGCTAGGAAATATTTAATATAAAAATATTCAGACTAAAATGCCAAATCAGAAAGAAGCCCCCAACAATTAATTGTGCTTGATTGTCAATGTCACAGATGATTTTATCTTTATGGTCTTTTTTTCAGTGCGGTCTTTGACCATCATGCATTTGGGTGGGGTTGGGGAGGGTTGTTAAGTTTTTATTTAAATTCCAGTTGAAAGGGTGATGGGCATTAAGGGGGGCACTTCCGGGGACGAGCAGTGGGTGTCCTAGGTAAGAGATCAGTCACTGGGTTCTACTCCCGAAGCCAAGACGACACTGTATGTTAACTAGCATTTAAATTTAAAAAATAAACTCGTTAACATACAGTGTAATATTAGGTTCAGGTCTACACTGCAGTGATTTAACACTTCCATACGTCACCAGTGCTCATCAGAATGCCTTTGGTTTTGTGGGAAAAGTCTTAAAAAAGAAGAGGGTCAGCAGGTCATAGTCAGGAAAGGAGAACGCGCTCTATTGGCACATTTTTCAGCTACGATCTGAAGGAAGCAAGCTCATGAAGGTGGCGAGGCTGACATGAGAAGCCAGACCCGAGACACACAGGTACGGTGAGGACCTGGGGATGTGTACAGATCCGAGCGGGAGGGTGGGACCCTACCTTCCTGCTCTCAGTGCCCACAAGGTGAAGGGCAGGGCGAGGTTCCTTGATGAGCATTCCAACACGAGGGAAGGTGAAGTCTGATAGGATTTTAGGTGTAGACAGTGCGTGGGAGAAAAAGACTTGTACCCAAAGACCAAAGGCACAATACAATATGGAGCAGGCCATCATGAGAAGCAGAAAGCCAGCATCCAGTTCTATCCGGGGTGCCATTTAAAGGTCAGTAACGTACTTGCTTAACCACCCCTGGGGCTTCACTTAGCGCCGAGAACTGCTCCCTCACTAAACCGGGTCGCCCCGTACAGCACAGACGAGCTTAGCTCCAGGGACCACCAGGGGATGGTGCAAACATCCTGAGGGACACAGCGGATGCAAACCCTGACAAAGTGAGAAGGAGCCAAGGGAGCAATTTCGGGTTTCATACAAACGTGTAACAAGAAGCACGCATATTTAAGGACCCCAAGACCGGCGAGTATCATAATGCTTCCGCTTCCCACACTGCCCCTGCTGTTAACGGTGCATAGTAGGTCATTTAATTCCAGTTCCCATGGATACGCCTGTTCAGCCAACAGCTATGCGTGGAGCCCCGCGATGCTGGGAACACGGAGTGATATGCCCGCTGATCCGGGCAGCAGACGCATCCTTGGTTGGGTCCTTCTTTCTGGTGTTGCACCGTGGACAGTGGGTGTCCCCACCCAGAAGCAATGGCTATGTGCACAGATGGGTAGAGGCAGCCTTGGACAAAGGACAGCAAGTGGGTGGGTAGAGGAGCCAAATCCTGGTCTCCAGGTAGGTGTGCGCCCGCCTGGAGTGCGGGCGTTTGCTTTAACCCGGGGTCAGTGAGGCAGGAGGAAGACCAGGCATTGACAAACCCGGAGCTGAGCCTGAACGGCCTGAGGGGCTCTGTCCTCTCAAGGTAAAAAGCAAGGTGCCCTTGACAACCAAGCAAACCGTGGCCTGCAGCCTAGAACTACAGAATGGTTAGACGCAACGCGTGTGATCAGCAGAAGCCCTTTCTGACACTCTGTCATTACAAGGATTTGGGGAGAATTACAAGCCCATAAATTCCATGGGGATCCCGCTCTCCGTCAGTCTGCATGGCTGTGGCACCACAGCCGTCTTGGGGACCAAGTGTGCCATCCCATATCACAGACGGAAGACAGGTGCTCATGGGCAGGGGTGCCCTGTCCACAACCCGAGGGCATCGCATGTGGGCACGAAGGCACATCTGGGGGTGAGACAGAGGCTCTGACAGTGGATTGTGGGGGTGACTGCACAACTGAGTCTACTCAAAACAGTGCTCACTTTACATGGGTGGGTCTTACAGGGTAATCACACCTCAGCGGAACATTTTAGATAACAAAAGAAAAACATTATATGTGAAATCACTGGCAGTTGTCTGCTCCGAATCCGTTTTCTCCTAATTACAGGGATTTCGGCTTGAGGAACTCAAAACCCTTCCAAAAGCCTCAGGCTGCCCATTGAAGCCGCAAAGTTCTGTGGTAGAGGCTCAACCAAGCTCTGCTGTGGACTTAAATAAGTACGAGAACTGGGATATATCAGTGACCCTGTGGCCAACATGGCGTAGTGTCTGAGCTTGGGGGGGTCACTGTGGTGTACCCCTGAAACCAGTGCAACATCATGTGTCAACTATACTCAGGAAGGGAGGGAGGGAGGAAGGAAGGATACTGTAAATGGAAAAAACAAAACCCGAAAGAACTGGTACTCAGCTCTCTTAGGCGAGGGCTTACCTGCAGCCTACAGATATTCAATGCAAACGAAATTTCTAAAAAGAAGACTTATTCCACTGGCCCAAGCTCTGTGACCAACCGCCAGGCGCAGGGTGGGGGCAGGTCGCCCCGCCCAGGATGGAATGGCTCCCACTGTGATGACCGATGGGTGGTCCTCAACCTTTAAAACGAGACCCACATTGAAATTACCTGGGCCCTATTTCAGGGACCCTAATTGAATTGGTCTGGGGAAGGCTTCGGGCAATCAGGAGCCTTCCGAATCTCCCCCAGGAAGTTCTAACACACAGTCTCTGTTCCAGACCATCTGGATTGGGGCTTTCAACTTCCGCACCATCAACATTTTGAGAGGGACGATTCTTTACCAGGGAACCGTCCTGTCTGCTGCAGAATGTTTCGGCCTCCACTCCCTCCATGTCAATAGCACCTTCCAATTTTGACAACCAGAAATGTTTCCATACATTGCCAAATGTCCCCTGAAGGGTACAGTCACCCCTGGTTGAGAATCACTGAGGGAGCTGCCATTAGCCACCCCTTGCCGTCACACCACGTATACTGAAATCCATCCATAGACTACGTTAAATAAAATTTATATATCCTAATGGTCAAGCTCCTTTGTTCTACAAGGGATGGCACTGATTTGTGTTGACATTTAAATGCGAATTCATTTTATTTATTTTATACCCAGTCTTAGGTGTGTTAATTTTGATGGAGGTATAATTAACATTTCAGTTTGATGTTACTTATGGGATTATAACTGGCTGATCCAGGATTCCAATCAAGGTACTGTGGCCTGGCTCTCAGTGCCTTGAACTCTTAGCTAAGAACACTAACTAGCTGGCTAGCTAACCCAATGCATGAAATGTACACTTGTTCTCTCTCTCTCTCTCTCTCTCACACACACACACACACATACATACACACACTTTTGATCAGAAAATCAACTAGAAGACAAATAATCTCATATTTATCTATCCCTGGAGACATATGTACCATGAGCTGGTCATTGCATTTTTTTTGCTTAGTCATCCTATAATTCTTAGGGCTCTAACATCCTCATTCATAAATGAAGAAATTGAGACAGAAATGTTAAGTAACATCCCGAAGTCGATGGGTAGCAGGGGAAGACAGACTTAAGCAGACTTCTGTTGGAATAAGTAAGTTTTGTGACAGGCAGACACAGCCTGAAAAGCGGTTAAGTACATAAAAGGAATCACATGTCCCGAACACTGGATGAACCGATTAGAAGCCACAATCCAAAAATAATTCAGCAGAATGCCCAGTGCCATTAGAACTTATCCAAGCCCCGCCATGAGTCTCTGCAGGCAGGCAGGCAGATACATCTCCTGGACAAGCCAGGACTGGCGTCCTCAGGGGAAATAGAACCCACCATTTAAATCACCTGATTCCAAGTAGGCTCTCCAAACCCTGCCAGCTGCCACCTGCCCAACAAGGGTGGACCTTGAGGGTCCCATGCTAAGTGAAGCAAGTCAGACAGAGAAAGACAGTGAATGATCTCACTTCTATGTGGAAGCTGAAAAACCTGAACTAGAAACAAAGAGTAGAGTGGTGATTAACAGGGACTGGGAGTGGGGGAAACAGGGAGATGTTGGTCCAAGGGTGCAAACTTCCAGTTGTTTTAGTTTTAATATAATTTATTGTCAAATTGGCTTACATATAACAAACAGCGCTCATCCCAACAAGTGCCCTCCTCCATGCCCATCACCCATTTTCCCTCTCCCCCACTCCCCAACCACCCTCAGTTTGTTCTCTGTATTCAGGAGTGTCTTAGGGTTTGCCTCCCTCCCTCTCTGTCTGTAACTATTTTCCCCCTTTCCTTCCCCCATGGCCTTCCGTTAAGTTTCTCAAGATCCACATATGAGTGGAAACATATGGTATCTGCCCTTCTCTGAATGACTTCTTTCACTCAGCATAATACCTTCCAATTCCATCCACGTTGCTGTAAATGGCATGATTTCATTCTTTCTCATTGCCACGTAGTTCCATTGTATATATAAACCACATTTTCTTTATCCATTCATCAGCTGATGGACATTTAAGTTCTTTCCATGTTTTGGCTATTGTTGACAGTGCCGCTATGAACATTGGGGTCCATGTGCTCCTATGCATCAGCACTTCTGTATCCCTTGGGTAAATCCCTAGCAGTGCTATTGCTGGGTCATAGGGGAGTTCTATGGATAGTTTTTTGAGGAACCTCCACACCGTTCTCCAGAGCGGCTGCACCAGTTTACATTCCCACCAGCAGTGTAGGAGGGTGCCCGTCTCTGCACACCCTCGCCAGCATCTGTAGTTTCCTGATTTGTTCTTTTTAGCCACTTTGACTGGCGTGAGGTGGTATCTCAGTGGGGTTTTGATTTGTATTTCCCTGATGATGAGTGACGTTGAGCATCTTTTCATGTGTCTGTTGGCCATCTGGATGTCCTCTTTGGAGAAGTGTCTGTTCAGGTCTTCTGCCCATTTCTTCACTGAATTGTTTTTCGGGTGCAAACTTACAGTTATGAGTAAGTCCTGGGGAATCTAATGTATGGAAGGGTAACAACAGTTAACAGTATGGTATTATGTACTTGAAAGTTGTTAAGAGAGTAGATATTAAATGTCCCCACCAAACACACACACACACACACACACACACACACACACACACACACACACGGTGAGTATGTGACGTAATGGAGGTGTTTGGTGGTAATCATATTGTAATATGTAAATGTATCGGATCAGTGTAAATGCAGAGGCCAAACTGATGGTTACCAGAGGGAAGAGGGTTGGGGCCACAGGCAAAATGGGTGAAGGGGAGAGGGAGATACAGGCTTGCAATTACGGGGTGAGTATGTCACCGGAATACAAGGCACAGCATAGGGACACAATCAATGATACTATAGTAGCAATGTAATGGGACAGATGGGAGCTACCCTGAAATGAGCACCGCATGACCCAGAGAGTTGTGGAATCAATATGTTGTGCGCCTGACACTGATGTAACATTTTGTGTCAACTAGACTCAAATTTAAAAATTAATAAACATTTTTTAGTGTGTCAGGTCAACAGGTTGCACCCTGTAAACTTACACAATGTAATATGTCAATTACATCCCAATCAGTCAACAAAAATAAATGAAAAGGAGCGAGGTACTGACACAATGCAACATGGGTGAACCTTGAAAACTTGATGCAAAGTGAAAGAAACCAGATGCAAAACACCGTCTACCATATGGTCCGTCTGTGGGGAACTTCTGAGACCATCTGCAGAGACGCAAGGTGCATATCCCGGGGGGGAGGGGCGGGGAGGTAGAAACGGGATGAACTGAGGTGGCTAAGTGGCCAGATTTCATTGGATCTGTAGACTGCTTTGGATAGTAAGGACATTTTAGTAATAATTCTTCCAACCCATGAGTATGGAATATCTTTCTATTTATTTGTGTCATGGAATCTATCACTATTGATTCATTTTAAATGAGCATCTGATAACAGTGTGAAGTTTCAGAGTGATTCAGAGCCTCATTCCCTAAGTCCTCCCACAGGCCAGATCAGATGGGGTCGCCGCTGTTTCTACCACAGACCAGGACGTGTTCCCGCTTCTGCTGCTGTGATGCCCACAACCGGAGACTTGCTTCCCTGTAGTCACTCTCCACGGCACTGTCAGCCTCAGCACCCTGCAGCCACGAGGGGCATGGTACTCCCTGCCAAGCCCAGCTCATCTGTCCAGACAATGGATCCCATGGGGCAGAGGCTGGGGGAGGACTACCTAGCATTTTCCATTCCTGCAGAGGGAGGAGTCATCACCACGCCCCAGGAAGAATGCGAAAGTGGACTTGCCTGAACATGAAATGTGCTTCAGATGCCGGTAAGTATAAATAAACCAGAAATGTGAGACGTCACCACGAAAGGGTGTATGTCCTCCATGTAGCTCTTGTACTGCTCCTGCCTTGTCTCGGTCTCCAGGACCACGCCCTTCTTTATTAAAAAAGAGACTTGACCAAATTTCCAGTTGACTTTGAAGTCAAGGCTTATGAGCCATTTAATGTCATATCTCAGTGGTTTACCTGGAAGGCTATCAAAGTTAAGAGATTATTCGGCTATGAAGGAATTGGACATCAGTGGGTGGACAAAAGGTGCCCTCTGCCTGAGAAGAGATCACACACGTCTAGTAGCCTGAAGAGTATTAGCATCATACCAAGTGAAACCATGACTTTGTCACGGTCATATTTGGAAAGGAGGTGTGGTTAAAAATGTGCATTTGGAAACCAAGGTGACAGGGAGCAGACTGGTGGCTTTGCACTAGGTCAGTTTAGCTAAGCATGAATGAGGTTTCCTTAAAGTTTCTTCCCTCTGTGGTTCTGTGTCAGGGATAACAATAGAAATTTTCACGAGACATAGAAGGCGGAAGTGACTCTCAGGTGGAGAGTGTGGGAAGTGCCGTGTCTCATGTTGCAGCCCACAGATGTTCCATGGGATCTGGTGGCTCGCCCGTGGGTGTGGGCCCACCCCCACGCCCACCGGCACCTGCACCAGCACTACTGAAGGTTTGTGGTAAAGAGCACCATGCATGATTGAGGTCGGAGGTGGTGACAGACAGATTGACACGGATTTTCTTGAGGGTTCCAGCATGCCCGTGATCTGCCATACCCCACATCCGGCTTTTCCTACCAACACCCAGCCTGGCTGACCTTCAGCCGCACTAGGGTAACTACCAAAGACATCTGAAACCGCAACTACATACGTTCTAGTCCTTGTCGTAAAGCCTGTGTCCCCATCTCTCTCGGCAGTCCTGAGGTTGTGATGGTATCCTAACTGGAAGAGGCTTAGATCCACTGAATGATCACATAGATAACTATAAAACGGGGAGCAAGCTACCCCCATTTTTGTGAGGACCAAATGCAGACCTGCTCCATGTAATCTACTTGTCTAGAATGAAATGAAAACTCATAAAAGATTAACTATAAATTATTTTAGGTCTTTTTTTTTGCAAAGATAGCATCATGGAGGTATAATAGAAGATTTTAAATCACCACTACATGTTTATCCAGGAAAACAGATGGTCTAGCTATTCAAGAAGGTTCAGCCAGTGAGAATGCTTAAGAACCAAGGTGTAACTTAACCTAATGTAAGTAACTTGTTTAGGTTCAGGATCGACACCCATGGGTAGGTCAGTGTTGACGTTATGTTGGGAACAGAGACAGGAGCAGCGTGAAGGAGAAACAATAATTACGCTACTGCCTCTCCAGCAAGTTCTTTTCGGGACCATTTACATAGCTTGTGACTCACTACTGGCCCTCACTGTGCACGTAAAGAGGGGACTGTGGGATGGAGAAGCCAGGAGTTCGCGGCATCTCAGAGCAGGGCTTGGACTGGAAATTATTTCCTGTTCTTCATCTTGTGATTTTCTTACCCCTTGCATTATGTAGAAATATTAAAATGCTGATATGGGATTTGGGAACAGGAAATAGCAGTCAGATTAGACTGAGCGTAGTTCGAAAGTGAGATGATTAATGTCTTCATGATGTCAGGTAACTCGGCAAGTCTCCTCTCCCGCAAGGAGGGGGGAGAAAGAGGCTATGGATTGCCTTTGCTCCCTGCTGGGAGTGGGTCGCTCCCACACTTTTTGGGGGCCTGTGTCTCTTGCCAGAGAAGTCTGTTCCTCATAAGAGCAGCATTGCTGGGCCAGGGGGTCTCTGGGATGTGGGAGCATGCCTGTGGTTCTTCCCATCCTACTCCATCTTGGTGACTGGGAGAGAAGGGTCAGGGTACAAATGAAGTCTACAGGAGTGAAGGAAAATAAACCCGCCCCCTTGTGTTTTCCGTCTGGAGGATGTTTGCCAACATCTCACCTCATCCGGGGAATGTGGGGGAATGTTTATCTTTAAACAGGAATGTATAATAGTACCTTTCTTCTGCATACTGTCTAAATCCATAACAAGTAGTAACTCACTTAAAATACTCTTCTCCTGGAGCACCTGGGTGACTAGTCAGTTGAGCAGCCCACTTTGGCTCAGGTCATGATCTCACGGTTCTTGAGTTCGAGCCCCATATGAGCTCACTGCTGCCAATGAAGAGCCCTCTTCAGATCCCCCCCCCCACTCTCTGCCCTTCTCTGGCTCATGCTTTCTCTCTCTCTCAAAAATAAATAATGAAAGGGGCACCTGGGTGGCACTGTCAGTTAAGTGTCCGACTCTTGATCTCGGCACAGGTCATGCTCTCACAGTTCGTGGGTTCCAGCCCCACATCAGGCTGTGAGGTGATGGCACAAAGCTTGCTTGGGATTCTGTCTCTCCTTCTCTCTGCTCCTCCCCTGCAAAGTAAAGAAATAGACTTTAAATAAATAAATAAATAAATACTCTTCTATGAGGCAGGTGCTGTTCTTATCCCCATGTTACAAATAAGGAAACTGAGGCATAGACGTTAGGTAACTCAGCCAACTTTGCACTGTCTAGAAGTGTTCAGAGGGATGAACATTTCTCTGAATGTGACCTGGGAGTCCGCTCTTGGGTTGATTCTTATATCTGAGGGTTCGAGACTTACCTCCTCTTACTAAGGGACTCTGGATAGATGTGTATCAAAAGGCTCAGAGAAGTAACCAAACTCTGGGACCCCAACCCCTTGACTCTCCTTTTTAGAACCAGAGGTCACTTTCCTGTCCTTGGGTCTAGACCTGACCCATATGATGGCCGCTGGCTGCCTGTGGCTATTGAACATCAGAAACGTGCATGATCTGAACCGAAACATGCCGTGAGTGTGAAGCGCACACCAGGCGGCGGAGCCGCAGCACAGAATGTCGAATGTGAGACATCCGGGTTATTATAGCCCGGTAGCCAGTCACATTGACTATATGACTGAAGTAATATTTTGGATATATTGGAAAATTAATATTGTAAAATTTTTTAATTTTTAAAAATTTTTTGTAGTTTATTGTCAAGTTGGTTTCCATATAACACCCAGTGCTCATCCCCACTGTAAAATTTTTTTCATTGTAAATACTGTAAAAATTAATTTTACCTGGTTCTTTTTCCTTTTTTTTTTTACTTTTAAAATATTTTTAATGTTTTGTTTATATTTAAGAGACAGACAGACAGACTGAGCATGAGCAGGGAAGAGATGAAGACAAAATCTGAAGCAGGGTCCAGGCTCTGAGCTGTCAGCACGGAGCCTGATGCAGGGCTCGAGCCCACAAACCCCAAGATCATGACCTGAGCCGAAGCCGGATGCTTAACTGACTGAGCCACCCAGGTACCCCGGTTCTTTTTCCTTTTTTAATGTGTCTATTAGAAAATTTAAGGGGCACCTGGGTGGCTCAGTCAGCTAAAAACAGAAACAAACTTCAGACCCTACACATAGCAAGCTACCCCAGATTCACGTTAAGTAAATGACTAATCAGTTTCTTCTACATAATTATCATTTGGAGCCATCAGTTGTCTATGTCGCGCCTGAGACTTTAAAGTTCTGCATGCCTGGGGCGCCTGCGTGGCTCAGTCAGTAGAGCGTCTGACTTGGACTCAGGCCATGATCTCACGGTTTGTGGGTTCGAGCCCCACGTCAGGCTCTGTGCTGACAGCTCAGAGCCTGAAGCCTGCTTCAGATTCTGTGTCTCCCTCTCTCTCTGCCCCTCCCCCATTTGTACTCTGTTTCTCTCTGTCTCAATAATAAATAAACATCAAAAAAATTTTTAAGAAAATTTAAAATTACACACATGGCTTATATTGCATGTGCCTTGTATTATTTTATTGTATTGTATTAAAATATTTTAATGTATTCTATCTAGTTTGTAATATATTGTAGTGGTCTGGAGACTCTGCTGGTTTGAGCAGAGAGATGAGAGAGTGAGATGTAGATATATATTTGCTCTAAGACACAAAAACTTTGAGTTCTAAAATTTTGGAATCATATTTACATAGCTAGAAAAATTAATATTGTCGGTGTAAAACTGATAAAGTGGTTATTGATGTACCTCTTGTGTTTAATGCGTCTCTTATATTTAACATGAAATGTGGATAGATTTTTAAGTATCTGATATGACAGACAGGGGCAGTCTTCACAGCTGAAGGCTCTGAGCAGATCTTCTTAAGATTGGCTGTAATTACCATCATCTGGGAATCTTTAAAGACGCCCAAAGTCTGGGCAGCCCCGATCTGACCTATAAATCAGAATCTCTGGGAACTTGATACTTTGAAATGATGCCCCAGGGGGGTGGGTTCTGCACACCGGGAGGTTGAGGACTTCTGGTCTAGGAGAAAGCGACGTTTACACTGGTCAGTAACCACTGGCGGATACAGGAAGTTCTCTGCAACGGGATTGGGTCCCAAGGTCCAATCACAGAGCTCGGGGCAGAACGAGAAACTCTTTTAATGGGAGGCTTTCTGTGCCCGCAGCGCTGGCCATTGGAGCGGAGTTCCTGGTGTTGGAGAGGTGAGTAACACTCCTGCCTCCTTCCTTTAGTCCACTGTTAACGTCTCTACGATAAAAATTCCTGCCTTTCTTTGAGTGTTGGGATGTCACCCCTTTGAAGGGTTAATGAGATTTCAAGTGAAACTCCTCTTTGTGCGAAAGTTTCTCTCCTAGGTTGAGTTTCTACAAGTAGCATTCTGCACCCATATCCTTGAGAATCTCGTGCGTGTTTTTATTCATTGCACTCTGGCTGCTTATTTTACTATCCTCCTGAGAATGCTCTTAAGACCTCGTCTGCTAAATACAAAGGATATTTTTTGGTCCCTTTCTGTCAAGTCTCCAAAATGTCGCTAAATCATTTTTCTAAGATCCTCCTACAAATAAAGTGCATGCTAATTAAAGACTGGGAGATCAGGAGTGGCAACAAGAATTCCCCATTGGGTTGCAATGTAAATAAAACCGCAGAATGTTGGGTATATATATCCTGTCTTCATATGAGATTCTCTTTGTTGCTGTAATTGTGAACAATATTGTGAGTTTAACTTTTCTCTTTCCCACTGTAATTATGCAGAGAGTGTTGTATAGCAGTCACCGGCCTTGAAAACACATCGGGGGGTGACCCCCTTTGCTTTCTCTGCTGGCTTAAGAAAATACTTTCTTCTGTACTAACCAGTTGACTTCACTCTTCTGCCTTGTCCTTACTTTTTCTGTGTAATTACCGGTAACTTTAGAGTGGCGTCTACTTGAATCAATTAGCAGAGAAATTGAGATCACAGGGGGACTGCTTCCAGTAGAATATTGACTTCAACACTTAACAGCTGGGTGACTGGCCATCCCTGAACCTCTGTAAATTTCCATTCAGGTTTTAAAGGACCATCTTTACACAATGACCCCACCCAACTCTTTCAAAGGGGCTAAATTATATATTGAACACCTGACCTGACTAGCATATAAATGGCGCTTGGGAGGGACACGTTGCCATCCCCCCTTTTTTTTTTTTTAAGACACATGAAATCTGGTAAATATAACCTGAAGTCAAACTTGAGGAGATCGTAGGGCCAAGAAGGACTCTACAAACTAAGGGGGGAGGGGAATCAAGGTGTTGAGGATCTTGAGTGAGCCGGGACTCTCTGCCTTCAGAGGGAGGACGGGAGATGGGGAGGGAGGATCACAGTTGCCTATTAATAGGAGAAGAAACACTGGAAAAAATGTCCTTTTTCTTAAGCTGGCACAAAACTTTCGGCA
Organism: Helogale parvula; assembly: GCA_004023845.1. Taxonomy (NCBI): domain Eukaryota; kingdom Metazoa; phylum Chordata; class Mammalia; order Carnivora; family Herpestidae; genus Helogale; species Helogale parvula. The sequence goes on along the minus strand of PJEM01016146.1, from coordinate 8,884 downwards.
CTCATAAATACCTGAAAATGTTAGGTGGTTTTCCCCCTTCCATTTAGGTCTCTTGTCTGTTTTCAGTTAATTTTTGTACATAATGTGTGACTATTTTTGGGAACCTTCCAGAACAGGCAAATCCATGGAGACGGAGCACACTGGTGGTCAACAAGGGCTGCAGGGAGGGGAGAATGGGGAGTGAGGTTTCCACGGGGGAAGATGAAAGTATGTGGAACTAATCCAAGGTGGTGGCTGCACAGTAGCATGGGTATGGGGTTTCCTTTTGGGGAGATGAAAGTGTTTGGAACTAAATCGAGGTGGTGGTTGCAGACTTGAATGTATTAAATGCCACTGCACTGTTCACTGAAAACGGTTCATGGTTAATTTTATGTTTCATGAATTTTACCTTAATAAAAATGAAATACGTGCTTCCATGAAAAATCTTGGTCAACAGGATTTGCTCCAAACCCAGTACAAAGAGAACTATTAGGTGTGTGTTGGAGCACGTGGAAGGGGGGGGAACTCTCCTGTTTTTAGAGTAAGGTGTTGATGCGGGGATTGCAGTCCGGGGATGCTGCAGATGACTCCATCCCTCCCACCCCGGTCCGGAGCAGGTGCCGGTGCCGCAGGCCAACCCCCAAAGGGCCCAGCTTCCCTCTTGCAGGTCTATTGAAAATTCCTATTCCTTCGAGATTGCATGTACCTTCTCCACATGCCGGGCGGGGTTAGGGGGATAAAGGTCAAAGAGTATTCAGCTGCTTGTACCACCTTTGTATCAAGACAAAAATAACATTCTCAAAAGCCCAATCAAAAATACCTAAGCTAACTTCATGGGCCACCAATGTCCCGCGACCACCATTTGCAGAAATGGGGTTTTATAAGTGGGAGCTGGTGACAAATTAAGAAGCGGGTAGAGTGGGCGTGCACCTCAGGAACACAGTGGGGGGGGCTGTTCTTGACCCTAACCCTAGACCCAACCCCTTCCTCACCGGGAAGGGCCTGTGGAAATCCAAGCAGCCGGCAGTGGAAGGAACCCAGCTCAGATGGGTGCCCCTATCCTGGGTGTTTGTTGGGTCCTCATGCCTCTTCACCGTCCTCCCTCAATGTGCAGAAACCACTGATTTCTCTTAAAAGATGTAACTCAGTTCTGCACAACTTATCCAAATCAAACAGCTGTCCTGGCACGGGGACTGAAACCTGGCCTCTGGAGCTATTTACGTCTAGTTCAGAGTTTATGTGGTCATGTGACCTTGAATGGGCTCTCTGACCGCTCTGCTGCCTCGGTATCAATATCTGAAATAGGGAGACTGTAACGCCTGGGAATATTGTAAGGATTAAATGAGCCAAGTCTAAGGGGCGTTGCAGTGCCTGGCACCTTCCAGGGGCTACCACGGTGTGACCTAACCCCACCACCCTCGGGATGAATTCAGAATCCTAAGCCAGGTACTAACAAAGACCGTCGTCATGCCTGAACTGAAGTCAACCTCCTAGGTCCTCTTTCCCCTGGGACCTCGCCCTTGGGCTCTCTCCTTGGCCCCCTTAGTCCAGCTGGAGCCAGAAGCCTGTTGAGTCAACTTAGCAAGAATCCCCCACACTTGGTATCTGATCAAATTCTTCCTCTCCCAGGGGACATCTCCTTATTCTGTTCTGCCCTCAGCAGGAATCTTGATGAATGGATCTAGCAAGAATGCTTGTAGCCTTGATGTTTTCTCTTGGTGACTCTCCACCCACCAGCCCCACCTCCTTGGATCCACCCACTTTTCTTTGTTGTGTTCGGAGTTGAGCTCCATCTCTGTCCTCTGCTTCCAAAAACCCAGCTGTAGCTGCCTGCCTCCAGTAAAGCCTTCCTTACCGTCTTCTTGCACCTTGAATGCATTTCCCTTGCCAGCTGCTTGTGTGGCTCTTTATCCTCCCCATGCAACAGGAGAAGGTGCTTCTGAATATAAAACAGATGGTGTGGCATCCCCCCTGGACTGTACCTGGAATCAAATTATAAAGAGTCTAATTTACCACGCCACTGCCTTCGTGATCAGAGGTCTGACCCTGATCAGGTATGAGTTTTATCCTGTGTGCATTTGATACAGCGAGTGTGTCTCTGTATTCTTTGGCTCCAACCTGCTGAATTCCATGCAGCCAGAGCTTTAAATCTCCTTGTTCATCCTGCTTAGAATTCGTCCCCCACAAAATTCCCCCATTTCGCAGCTACTTGTCTTCATGTTCTCAATTGATGTATTTCTCTGGGAAAATGTCCGTGCTCACATCATGCAAAATCCCCTTCATTCTACTTTTCTATATCATCCTGTCTTCATATTTTTATGTCACCTGTTCTTGTTTGAATTTATTTGTGAAATGTCTCCTTCTCCCATGCCAAGTACGTGTGCCCAAAATTGAATATAAACCCCAAGTGGGCAGAGTTCTTACCCATATTGACAGTGGTCCCTTCTACTCTAAAATTGTTCCTCTTACCCAGTGGGAGCTTTTATTTGAATAAACGAGTGCCCAAAGCCACTTAGTGAAGCAGGTGATGGCATACTTCATGTACAGCCAGAAATTCGGGCATAGGACCCTTGGCTCAAATGTTTGACTATTCAGTGAATAGAATTTCAAATCAAGGTCTGTTGAGATCAGGAAATCACTTGTTTTTAAAAAATAGTTTATTGTCAAATTGGGTTCCATACAACACCCAGTGCTCTTCCCCACAAGTGCCCTCCCCCATCACCACCACCTTTTTCCCCCCCTCCCCCTTGCCCTTCAACCCTCAGTTCATTTTCAGTATTCAGTAGTCTCTCTAGTTTTGCATCTCTCTCTTTCCCCAACTCTTTCCCTCTTCCCCTCCCCCTGGTCCTCCATTAGGAAATCACTTTTTAAGCAATGGTAAATAGAGAAGGTGTACCACTCATCAGCTTGGTGAACCTCCGTTAAGATGCTTTCAAACTCAAGACCATTGTACAGTCAAAGTCCATGATACTCATTGAACAGTTGAGCATTTGAGCCAAGGGTCCTAGAGAGCTAAAGTCAGTAGTTCTCATTAGCTCATGCGTCCACCAAATTTATTAAAGACTAAGAGAATCTGGTAGGTCTGGAAGATGCATCAGCATGAACTTCCTACCTACCCTCAGGGATTTGCACGGTCTCAAAGGGGTCCCAGGTTCTAAAAATGTGAACTATTTTGTCCAGCCCAAAACTAAGGGAGTTTGATATGGATTTGAGCTTTTGGAGAGTTTGTTCTTAAAGCAGCAGGTTGGGCAGTGAGAATTGCCCAGTCCCTGGCACAGAGGCAACTGGTGTTTGAGACAGGAGTACTAATTCGTGCTCTTTCGTTTCTTCCCTTGATTCTTCTTTAATGCCCAAAGCTTGGATCTCTCCTGTAGGACAAGATGGTACCTGCTACACAGCTGGGTTTCAACCTGCAGCCCCTGCTGGAACAGCTCAGCCAGGATGAGTTGAGGGAGTTCAAGTCCCTGTTGGGGCCCCTTTCCCTGCAAGATGAGTCACAGCACATCCCTCCGGCAGAGGTGGAGGAAGCCGATGGGAAGCAGCTGGCAGAAATTCTCATCAACTGCTGTCCCAGCCACTGGGTGGAGACGGTGACCATCCAGGTCTTTGACAAGATGAACCGAACAGATCTGTCTGAGAAAGCAAAGGATGAGCTCGGGGGTAAGTAGACACGAGTCCACCCTGTGTCATAGGAGGAAACAGCAGTAGCCTCTGGGGTTTCAGATGCACAAGAAGAACACTGAGCAGTGGAGAGGTTACCTGTCCTGAACCCAAATGCTAGACCTTCGTTAGGTCTGGTGGCATCTTTCATTCTAGCTCTTTCTACTCTGTCCAGGTATCGTAGAGCTACCCTGGCCTCCTCACTCTGCAGCCCTCACTCTGCTGTTCCTTAAAGTTTGTTCGTGATCCATTCTTTCATACATCCTCCAACTTGTTAAATTATACATCGTTTGTTCCGTTTTCAGTTCCCACTTACGATGTTTGCTTCCGCACACCCTGATGCGCCCTCGACACGCAAGCCCCTGCCTTCCCTTGGACCAGCAGCCCTAATAGCACTCGGGGCTGAGTGAAGAAACGGCCTTTGCAGGATATTTAGCAACATCCCTGGGGCCCCGGTGCTAGCATCCCAGCACCTCCACCTATTAGATGCCAGCAGCACACTCCCCTCACCTGTGACGACCAAAAAGGTCTCTAGACACTGGCACATGTCCCCTCAGTGGAGAACCGTGTTTTAGGTCAGTGGCTGTCATGGGCGATGTCCTCAGGAACTTTAAATGCACTGATGTCCAGAACCTACCACCGGAGATCACCATTTAGCTGAGTGATGTGTGTCTCCCCCGGGTGTGGGGGTCTTGAAAGCTTCCCAGGTGATGCCTATGTGCACCCAAGGTTTCATAACGTCGTCCAGGGCTCTGCTGCCACATGTGGTTAGCACGCACTTGAGATGTGGCTGGTTGAGTGCAGGTGTGCTGCAAGCTGCACAGTTCTATGTACTATCTCATGAACAACTCTTAGACCACCTACACATCTAAGTGTTAGCATTTTACATAGTTACATAAAAATTACGAAAATTAGCTGTACCTCTTTACAGCTTTCATAACGTGGCTACTAGAAAAATATGAAATCACATACTTCGGGGACAGGTGTTACATTTGTCTTGGAGACCACTCTGCTCTAGAGGATGTTTTCTCTCTTGCTTTTCAGCAAGAATATTCAAATCGTTCTTCCTATCCTGATTTTCTTTTCTTTAAAAAAAAAAAAGGCCAGTTTTATTCCAGCTAGGGATCCATTTTTAGCTTTAATGCTCGCTATCTTCAGTAGATAGGCAAGGCTTTCACCCCTAGCTGGCCTCTGAAGAAGACCAATTTGGAAATAGCTGGAAGTACCTACAAGGGTTTGGCTCTGCAAAGTGCACTTTCCCCCACTTCCTCCTTTCCCAGAAGCAGCTTTGAAGTCTCTTCTGGGAAATAAACCTCCATCATTAGGTAAGTTACCTCATTTACAGTCTTTTTAAATGAGATTTTGGAATTCAGGTGCTTGTCTTTTATACATATAGTTTATTACCAAGTTGGTTTCCATATAACACCCAGTGCTCTTCCCCGCAAATGCCTTCCTCCATGACCATCACCCCCCTTCCCTCCCCCCTCCCTCCTCAGCCCTCAGTTTGTGCTCAGCACTCAAGAGTCTCTCATGATTGGCCTCACTCCCTCTCCCCAGCTTGTGGCGCTGAGCACTAAGGATGCAAAGAGAGACGAGAGCTCTTCTCTGCTGCCAGCCAGGTGGGTGAAGAGTTAAGACATAGGGAAAGGAGCTCAAAAAGGCAGTATTTACAGCAGAAACCGATAAATAAACACAGATTCTGGAAAGAGTGAGCTTTCCCTTGGAATCTGGACCCGCTGGATTTTAGATGAACCCACAGCACGGATTGGCCAACGTTGGCTCACAAACCAAATCTGGCCCACCATGTACTTTTGTGAATCTTACAGGCTAAGAACAGCTCTTACATTTTGGGAGGAAAAAATCAAAAGGCTATCTTCCAGCCTGTGAAAATCATGTGAAATTCAAACGTTAGTATTCGTAAGCAAAGTGTTCTTTGCACACAGTAGACTCATTTGCTCATACGTTATCGTGACGGCATTGGCCCCACAAGGGCAGAGGTAGAGAGGGGTGGCCTAAAAAGCAGGAAATACTTACTGTCTGGTCCTTTGCAATAGCACAACAACAACAACAACAACAACAAATAAGGGTTTGCTAACCCTGGCCGAAAGGATTTCTCGGTTCATGATTTTCAATGTTCTCTTCTCTTGATGTCCTTGATCACCAGTACCCTTAACGATGTGACTGGTTCGTTTTCAGCATTCAACAGTCTTTCATGATTTGTGTCCTAAAAGCGAACCTTGGACTGAAGGGGGAGGGGGAAGGGGGTGAGGGTCATGGTGGGGGGCACTTGTGGGGAGAAGCACTGGGTATTATATGGAAACCAATCTGAAAATACACTATTTTAAAAAAATGTGACTGGGGCTCAAGCCAACAGTAAACTGGAGGCTGCTTAGAAAAGCAAAGGAACAACCGCTGATACCTCAGCCAGGTGCCTCCTGGGTGTCTCTGCAGGACAATCCGAGACCCCCTCTTCCTTTATCCAGTGTTGAGCTGTCCCTTCGTGACTCCACCTTGTTCCTCTATTCCCTCCCAGGACAGTGTCGCCTTAACTACCTCATCAGAAACCAGGGAATTAATCTGTGGAAGCTTTCTGATGCCCTCAGGAAGGAGTAATGGTGTGCACGTACCCAGGTCTCTCACTGTGTGAACTTGACCGGTGCCACGTAGGGCAAACCCACCATGATGCCTGCTCTGTGACCTCAGCCTTCTTGAGTCCAGCCCCTCCGTGCCCACAGTCTTTCCTTTTGTTTAACCACACCCTTAAGTACACTCTTGGTGCATAATGTCTGCTCTCGAGATAGGACTGTGGCACACACCTAGTGTCATTCTCCTCCCCACATGTATCCCCAGCCTCCGGAGCTATAAGGGCAGGGTTCCAAAGACCTTCTTGTCGTGTGGCTGCCCTCGCCATGCTTCTTACTAAGCCTTTTCTTGCCAGCTGGGCTTGTCAGCCTTTTTCTTCAGTCTTATGGCTCCTTCTGCCTTTGGAGATTATGCTTCATATACCTCCCTGATACGGAACACCCACTGTGTGTTCTGAACTGCATAGGAAGTCGCTTGCCACAGAGGCATGTAAGCCTGAGGTCATGGCTTGACACACTTTAATATTATGTCCAGTAACACGTTAAGTACTATGTAATCTGGGCTTCAACATTGAAACCTGGTTGTCAAACATGACCCGTCTGAAAGTCCCATTCTGTTCCCTGGGCAGGAGTTTCAACACTAACGCAGTGACAAGCCTACAATACTCCCCCTTTTTTCCAGGGACCACCAGGACTCCAGAAACAAAACGTGCAAACGTGGAAGAGACGCAACAGCATTCAGGAGAAGAGGACTCAGGTTGGTGTTAGAACACTCAGTGTTGGAGCAAGCTGAGCGACCTGTCCTCTCCCCCCCCCACCCTTATTGGATACTCCATCTCTCTCCAACCTCATGTTTCTCCACTATTTATAATCCCCAACTGTCTCTCAGAAAATGCCTTCCTCCCTTCCTTAAGAACAAAGCAGTGAGATGAACATTGGAAAGAACTGGAATTCCTTCAGTTCACAGAAAAGGAACGTATTGCATAGAGTTTCTCCTTAAATTTCTCAGTTTCAGATGCTCAGACTTGAGTAATATCAAACTCCCAGGTAAGAAAATGAAGACCTGGCAGTAGTAGGTGAGTTGCCTCACCGGTGCTGTGGTCAGTTTAACATCAGTCAGTTTCCTAAGGTGGCCTGGTAGTGGGTTGTTTTTTTTTAATGGCCTTTAGTGAAGTAGAATTTATGTATCGTGAATGTTATGTATCCTACATCTTGAACATACTACTAATGATTTTGCATAAATATGGAGACTTTTGGAACCATGGCCACCATCCAATTTTATAACATGTACATAACCCCCAAAAAGTCCTCTCATGTCCACATGTCATCACCCCCTTGGTCCATGTCGAGTTCCAAGCAGCCATTACTTTTCGTCTCTCTAGATTTGCATCTTCTGAACATATGTGGTCTTTGTGTCTGTCTTTCATCACACAGCATAATGTTTTTGAGGTTCGTCCATACTATTGGCGTATATCACAAATTAATACCTTTTCGTTACAGAATAATATTCCATTATATGGCTAAGTCACACTCAGATTGCCCATTCAGGGATGGCTGGGTGTTTGAATTTTTTTCTACTTTCTGACTGCCTTGCATAGTGCTGCCAAGAACCTTCAGGTGCTGGTCCTGGCGTACACAGATCTTAACTTTATCTTGGGTGGGTATTTAGGAATTGTCTGGCATTCCACACAGGCATGACACTCCTGGTTGGCTCCAGGACTTGAACAGCTATACTGGGCTGTATGGTGAAGGTCTATCCCATGATACCCTGGTGTGCATTCTAGTCCAGTGGGGAAAGACAGACCGGCGGTTTCAATCGATCACACTGAGTTTTGAATGAGCAAATAGAACAAACATTTCTGTTCTGCGTCTCTCCTCTGGGAGTTTGATTTTCCTAAAGAGGCCTGTCACTTGGTTTAGAATGTCATTTGCTCTGTTCATCTCTATAAGCCCAGCCCAAGATATGGACGAAGAACTTAGATTCTAGACTCCTTAGAAACTGCTTGAACACCGTATCTCTGAAAAAAGAAATTCACCCGTTTTTATGTCAAGCCTGATTTAATTTTTGTTTTGCAGCGCTTGCACAAGTACTGGGAGAAGATGTCACAAACCCAGAAGAAGCAAAGAAAGGTTTGAAAGGAGAAGAACCAGGTCTGTGTCTGGTCTTCCTGGATGAGCTTGGCGCCAGGAGGTCCTATTTGTAAACTTGTCTAGTTTTCCTTTCCTACTTAACACAACGTATTTTTATTTCCTAATGAATAACCAGCTATGTCCTTCCTATCCACTTCCTCCTATCACTGAAGGTCAACAGGATGAATGCAGAAGTGTGTTAGAAGAGGAGGTCTGGCAAAGCTGCAAGGAGAACTTTGGGCCAGGAGCCAGTGAAGACATCCACACCTTCACCCAGAGATGCGAGACACTGGTCTCGTCCTGTAATCCTAAAATGATTGCAGGGCCATTTGCACAGACGGTGGTGCTGCACGGCCCGGCGGGCGTCGGGAAGACCACGCTGGCCCGGAAGTGCATGCTGGACTGGACCCGGGACGGCCCGGCGCAGGCCCAACCCGCCGCCTGCTTTCTCAGCTGCAAGGCGCTCGGCCGCAGGGGGCCCTGCACGCTGGCGGAGCTGCTGTCCGAGGGCGCCCCGGACCTGCGCGACGCCC
>PJEM01016145.1:0-26946 GCA_004023845.1 Helogale parvula | reverse complement strand
GTCAGGCAGCAGCAGGCCAGAGAAGGTTTTTGAGCAGAAAAACTAATACCCATTCTTTTCTGTACAACTTCCATGTAATGTAAGTGCAACAAGGTTAGAGATGATTTTACTGAAATGTAAATTCATGAAGTGTACTGGCCCTTGAAGCTGTGACCTCCAGAGAAATCGCATTCTGCCTCTCTTTTAATCTTAGTACAAAAGCCCCAAATCATTATGCCACTGATTTGCAACTATTGATGAGGGGAAAGCTGTTCCCCGACTACTTAGAAATCCAAGGGCACTTTCAGACAGGTCGGACTGAAGACTAACATAACTTCAGAGATTCTGAGATGTGTCTCAGGAGGCAATGACGCTCCCACCCCTACACTTTACACGAAATAGGATCTGGTCAGAAAAACAGGAACTACTCAGGGTATTTCAAGGAAGGGATTTAATTCAGGGAACTGGAAGCTTACAGAACTGTTGGTCAGGCTAAGGAAGCAGAGGTCAGGGAAAGAGGTCATTAGCCCCCAAGAAGTCTGGAATTATGGGAGGTTCAAAAAGCTACCACTGACTCAGCTTCCCATGACACCAAAAGAGACAATTTGGAAGGGGACACCAGGAGTTATTGCACAACCTCACATCTGCCATCTCTCGGAGCCAATGTGTTTCCCAGCTGCTACCGCAGTAACAACATTTTAATTATATAGGGCTTCTTACTGGCAGAAGACAAACCAGAACTCTGACACCCCAGGACAATGAAGAACATAGTTCCAGGCTTCTAGCCTCTGCAACACAGAGAAAATAAAGACGGAACTAGGGATGGGTGCTGGTGGCCAAAAAAACACCCCCTGCTGTCGAGTGAACTGTGACTCCCAAAAAGATATGTTCAAGTCCTAACCCCCAGAACCTGTGAATATTATTTTATTTGGAAACAGGGTTTTGGCAGATATAAGCGTGTTAAAATGAGTTCACACCAAACTAGAGTGGGTCCTAATCCAATGCATAGCATCCTTGTAAGAAGGAATTCAGACACAGACAGGGGAGAATGCCGAGGGAAGATGCAGGCAGAAAGCATTGCAGCTACATCTGCAGGATGTGTCTGAGGAGTGTCGAGAGCTGTGGACAGACCCTGGAAGAGGTGAGCAAAGATCCTTCCCTAAAGCCTTCAGAGGGTGCAGGACCCTGTGGGCACCTTTGTATCAGACTTCTAGCCACCAGAACTGGGAGGCAATGAATTTCTGCTGTTTTAAACCAGCCGTTTGTGGTAATTTGTAAGAACAATCCTGGGACACTAATCTATCTTCCCCCCCTCCACCCACATACACATTTATATACAGCCCAGTGCCCTCGTGAGCTGCTGTTACAGACAGGCCGGGGGGGGGGGGGGGGGAACCAAAGTGAAGACTGGGGGTAAACAGCTACTGCTTGGGATAGGGATTCCCCTGCACTTGGAAACAGGCGTCACTGAAGGAAGCAGGAAGATAACAACTCTTCTCCAAAGCCAGAGTCCAAGCTGGACGGAAGTACCTAAAAGATCTTCTAGATTTCCAGATATGGAAAGTTGGTGACTTTCTTGCAATTGATAACTACTATATGTTTCTGTCATAAATTGGCACACAAGGTATTTTTCATTGATTTATTGTGTGTATAGATATGCTGGGGTTTTTTTTTTAATGTTTATTTTTCAGAGAGAGAGAGAGAGAGAGCGCGCACACAAGCTGGGGAGGGGCAGAGAGAGAGGTGACGGAGGACCAGCAGCAGGCTCTAAGCTGACAGCAAAAAGCCACATGCGGGGCTCAAACTTGTGAACCATGAGGTCATTACCTGAGCTGAAGTTGGACGCTTAACCTACTGAGGCACCCAGGTGCCCCAGGCCATGTTGCTTTTAAAGCAGGTAGAAAATCCATTTGAAAATGACAAGGGCTGTCTTCTGCGAGCATTCCTAGTCACCAAATTTGTGATGTTCCTGGCAAAGTCGTTTCAGAAGGGAAAGAAGAGCCTGACTCTATTTCTCCATTTTTTTCCCCTCAAGCATTGATCCAGGGATCCTTCTGGCTCACTCCTCAGACAACCACTACCCAGGCCATTTTAACATACCGGTTGTTTCCAGGCTCTTCCTTTCTTAGATAAGTTTCCCGGAATTAAACAGAAAAATCCTGGGAGCCAGCAGGTTGGCAGAAGGAAGAGAGAAGGTCTGTTTGGTTGTGTCATGTGGGTGGAGATAAGAAATAAGATGATGCCACCAACCTGCAAATACTCTGAGATTTTAAATCCTAGTTTTTATTTAAATTTTATTTTCCTGGACTGGTATCAAAAAAAACTATTCTTTCCACATTTTGCTGGGCAGTAATTCTTCCATACAGTAAATATCAGAAATTACAAAATATAGGTAAATAGCAACTAGAACCCTAGTCTTGAGAATTCTGGACTGATCACTCCCTTTTACTTGGTTATCAGGGAGGGTGACCTAAGAAATAGAAATGAACTTCGCATATTTGACTGAACACAAGTTGCCTGGAAACAAGTGACTGAAGATATTGAAGCTGGGATAACCCTCCAGATAACTGTGATGTGTGCTGGATCATACTAGAGGTTTCTTCTTTGTCTTTAGCACCCGAAAAGCTTACACATTTCCTAGGACCACCTCCTCCTTCCCGGGGTTAGTCGTGTTCGGAGTTGTTCCCAAGGGCAGAAAACCTTACTGCATTTTCCAGTTACATAAAACTCATGTCAAAAGGCTGTCAGAGGTGAAGCTTTTAGTTCCAGGATTTTCCTAGTAAAACCTGGCAAGGCTTGCCATCCTGACCTGCCTCTGGAAAGCTGGAGGGAAAAAGCAGCCCGCCGACGCGCTCTGTGACACTGACATGTTCTGCCCTAAGCCACATTCTCAGATACTATGGCTTCAGGGCTCCATCTTTACATGACATTTATCCAGGTTTAAGTGCGGTGTCTCCTCTTTGACACCAACCCGGGAAAACGCAGACACAATAACCAGGCAGCGAGTGCACATTGACAGGTTTTAGCCAGAGGTGATTCCTTCGTCCTCATCAGAATTCATTACCATCAAGAGGGGAGGTTTTCTCATTAATAACCATGACAGTGACCAGCCCTCCTCATTTATCAACTTACTGCTCATCCAAAAATGTCAAGTGATCTGATACGATTAGGTAGCTATATCAAGTATTGTTGTTGGGTTTGTTTTTGTTTTTGTTTTTTAATCTCAGGCCCCTTCTGGGTAGTTTTAAAGACAACCTGGCTTTGGTTTCATAAACGTGAATAATCATTTGTTTTTGTAGGATTACAGAATTGTAGGATGGCCCACAGCAGGCCACCCCAAAATGTGCCACAATGGCACATTGATTATTTTGAATTGAAACTACTTGAGAAACAGACGATTCAAGAATACTGAGACTCTCCTCTGTCCCCCGGAAGGGAGGAAACAAATCTCCCCTATGAAAAACACTTTCCCCTAACCAAGATGTAAAAAGACATCCTTATCACCAGAAACAGGGACTTCCAAGTCAAGAAGGCTGCAAAAGCAAAGCTTATTGCTTTTCTCAAATCTACTACCTGAGTTTAAATCCTGCTTACATGTCCCAAACACCTGTTTTCTTTATCCCCTCAATTCATCACAAATTTATCGTCCCTTTGTCCAAAAATGTATAAAAACTGCCTGCCTCGGTCATTTCTTTGGGTCTCAATTTCATTACTGGACCTCCGAGCACATATAATAAAGTTTTGTTTCTTTAATCCTGTTAATCTGTTTCTTATCAGCTTAATTCCTAAACCAGCTAGGAGAACCATGGTGGGGAAGAAGCAAATTTCCCCTCCCAATCAGAATCACAGAGCTCAAAAGAATCTCAAGATGTTAGTCAACCCATTCTTCCTGTCTTCCTTTTTTTTTTTTTTTACTCTTTAAAATTTTTATTTATTTTTGAAAGAGAAAGACACAGCACAAGTGGGAAGGGCAGAGACAGAGGGAGACACGGCATCCAAAGCAGGCTCCCTGCTCTGAGCTGTCAGCACAGAGCCCGAATCAGGGCTTAAATCCAGGAACTGCAAGATCATGACCTGAGCCCAAGTTGGCGCTCAACAGACTGAGCCACCCAGGCGCCCCTTTTCTGTCTCCCTTCTAGGCACAAGTGCATATAAACCACTTAGGAGAGCACTTCTTTCCAATTCATACCCACAACTAGGGAGAATTTGGAACCGAAATAAAAAAGTATAGAGATATATATATCTCACTAAAGGAATGGTGTCTCACTGAATGAGTACTTTACAGGCATTATAATGACTCTGTGTGGCATTATTATTATCTCTAGTTCATGAAAGTGTAAATTAAGGCTGAGAAAGATCAACCAGCTCGTACAGATCAGTGGCAGAGGTGAGATTTAAACATAGGCATCTCTATTATCCCTGAGGATCTTTATGTGCTTTGTTTTGCTTTTTAAAACAGAAGGCGAATTGGAGGGAAGGTGGAGAGATATGGGAAAATGAAATACTTTCTTTTTAATTAAAAAAAAATTTTAAGGCTACAATTACAGAGAAGCAACAAGGCAATTGCCCAGATCCCCTATCTGCCCTCCTCCTCCTGGGTCATAGTTCCCAGGGAGGAATTTAGGCCTTGGGCCAACCGGAGCTACACGCCAGCCTCACTCAGGACTATTTATAGTGCTGGGCTGTTGGGTAGATCTCTTCCAAAGAGGCTATTTCCAGCTCTTTCTCATTCAAAACAGCCCCAGACAGCCCTGGGCAATAGCTGTGTGTTTAAGTGCCTTATGGATCAAGATCCTGGGTCTCACTAGATGCATAGATTAAAACAGTATTAGGCATCCTGATTTATTCCTTGAGTAAAATAAATGAGTACTAGCCACACTTTTTTCTGCTTTGTATTGTAAGATAGCTTCTGTGGTCACTGCTTTTTTCTCTATCCCTTGGAAAGATAAAACCTAACTGTAACAATGGCTTCAGCTGTGCTTAAGCCTATTCTAAGATTCCTCTTCCCCCTCAATAAGAATTCTGAGATTACAGTGTGTCCTGTCTCTAATTTAGATGGTGTTATGAATTATGTATATATACCCCATCTGCTGTGAGGCCACCAGTCACTGATATTGAACAGTTCTGATGAAATACTGCAGCCAGCTTAAATTGTTTTCCGAAGGCTCAGACGATTGACAAAATAGCTCCAACTGCCAAAGCCAAAACCCTGTAAGGAATGTGTCTTTATTTGGTGAGAAAGCCTGAGTTTGGTAGGGCAGGCTTGAATGATCACCAAAAATGAATTAGGCAATGAAGGTGGAGAGCCAATGGGATCAAGAATGGGGGGCCCTTAAATCCTATCTCTTGGGGTTTATCTTGTCCTAGGATGAACTTTGGGAGCAGGGGAAGAATGACAGTTGTCCTCAACTTTTTCCTTCTGGCTACTTAAAATAAAAAGCTGTATTCATACAAACTTTGATGAGTAACTAGTCAATCAAATGATGCCAAAATGCATTTTTTTTTAATAGTAAGAAAGTACTGTATTCAAAAGGACTTTTCAGAAGTGTGGCCTAGAATCTCATGGGACTTTACCCAGTTCACTGGTATAGTACAAGGCAGTGCCACAATGTTGGGCTACACTATGTACTTGCTATATTCTCTGTTTTTCTAGAACTTTCATGTATACTGTGAGATCCAGGATCTGAGAGTAGGAGCCAACCAAGTCATAGAGCCCGTGTTTTCCTTCGTGTTTTCCTCATGTTTTGTTTCCTTTTCCAATTACAAAACTTAGATATTTTCAGTGCAGAAAATTTGGAAAACATAAAAAGTATAAATTACCCTTAATCCCATCATTGTTAACCCTGTATGTCCCTCTTGTCTTTTCTCTTTACACACACACACATCCAGGCATACATATGCACACGTACACACACACCCAGGCATACTTACACCCATATGTAGAGGCAGACCTCATTTTATTGCATGTTTCTTTCCTGTACTTCACAGACCCAACAGACACTTTTTTACAAAGTGAAGTTCTGTGGCAATGCTGCCCAGAGCAAGCTTATCGGTACAATTTTTTCCAACCCCATTTGCTCACTTTGTTGTCTCTGTCACATTTTGGTAATTCTTACAATATTTCAAAGTATCATTATGATTTTATTTGTAACAGTGATCTGTGATTAGTGATAACTCATGGGAAGCTCAGATGATGGTTAACATTTTTTTTTTAGAAATCAAGAAATTTTCAATTAAGGCACGTACATTGTTTTTTTAGACAAAATGCGATTATACACTTAATAGACTACAGTATAGTGTAAACGTAATTTTTATATGCACGGGGAAACTAAAAAATTTATTTGACTTACTTTATTGCAATATTTGCTTAATTGTTCGGTCTGAAACCAAACCCTGTGAGGTGCGCCTGTATACATGCATTTTTTACAAAATTATTGACATGCTATAAACTTTATTTTATATTTTACTTTCTTCACTTACCAAGTTATCATAAACATTTTTCTGAGATGGTAAATTTAATTTTTAATGTCTGTATTCTATCACAAGATATATATCATGACTTTCTTAAGATCATCATAAGTGCATATATTATAAAAATTCTATGAGGAACATCTTAATGCATATATATTTGGCCATACTAGTGATTTCTTCAGGATGGATTCCATAAATCATACTTTTAAAGCTTTTAGTCATAGTCGCAAAATTATCTCCAGAAATGATGTAGCCATTAACCCTCCCCAACTGTGTATGGAAGTGTCTATTTTGCCAACCCCCTCACCATCACTGGATGTTATCATTTTTAAATAATTTGTTTTTGATATTGAAATTAAAAAATAAAAACATTTTCACTTCCATTTTTTGACTCTTAAATAGTTTTCTAGTATATACTATTAATATGACTTTTCTTGTATATACTATTAATATGACTCATTTGTGCTATGTGCCATTTTCAAACCAAGCTATTTTTACCTTTCCCATAAATTTCTTTGTTTCTTTTAATTTTTTAATTAACTTTATTCATTTTTGAGAGAGAGACAGAGACAGAGCGTGAGTGGGGAAGGGGCAAAGAGAGAGGGAGACACAGAATCCGAAGCAGGCTCCAAGCTCTGAGCTGTCAGCACAGAGCCCTACATGGGGTTCAAGCCTACCAACCGTGAGATCATAACCTGAGCCAAAATCAGCAGCTTAACTAAGCCATCCACGCACCCCAGTTTGTTTGTCTTTTTAATATTCACTTTGAGAGAGAGAGAGAGAGAAAGAACACAAGCAGGGGAGGGGCAAAGAGAGAGGGAGAGAGAGAATCCCAAGCAGGCTCCACACTGTCAGCACAAAGCCTGATGCAGGTTTCAAACCGACAAACCAGGAGATCATGACCTGAGCCAAAATCAAGGGTCAGACACTTAACCCACTAAAGCCACTTAAGGTGCTCCTCCCATAAATTTATAAGAGCTCTTCTTGAAAACAAACAACGCAGACTTTTATTTTTCATTTATTTTTTAAAGTTTATTTAAGTAATTCCTGCACCCAATGTGAGGCTCTAACTCATGACCCTGAGATCAAGAACTGCGTGCTCTACCAAATAAGCCAGCTAGGCACAGCCTCATTTATTTTATAGATATGTTTCCCAATTTCTGTTTTGTTCATGATGGTTTATGACACTTTGTGTATGTAAATCAATTATCCTTGTCCTTTGTTCTCCACCTTACATAGTCCTTCCCTTCTCCACCCAAAGATTACATAATATTTATCTAATTTTACTTTTTCTTATGGTTTCATATTTCTATGTTGATTTTTCGTTTTAAGAATTTATTTTGGAGTTAAGTAATGAGGTAGGGAAGCTAAGTGTTTGTTTCCCAAGTGATTAGCTGTTGCTGAAAAGTCACTTGTGGGATGGTCTACCTTTTCCATTCTGTTCTTTTTTTTAATGTTCATATATTTGAGAGAGTGTGTGTGAGGGGGCAGAGGGGCAGGGAGAGAAGACAGAAATCCCAAGCAGGCTTTACTCTGTCAGCACAGAGCCCACCTCAGGACTTTATCCCACCAACTGGGAGACCCTGACCAGAGCCAAAATCAAGAGTTGGACGCTTAACCAACTAAGCCACCCAGGTGTCCCTATGTTTTCTGTTCTATTTTTAAATGGAACTTTGTTATATACTAAATTTTAAAAATATATATATGAGATCTATTTATAGACTTTTAAGGCATTTCTTTTTTTCCTCCTTTTTGTCTATCCACAAGTAAAAATATTTAAACTGTTTGACTTTATAAATGTGTTTTGACATCTGGGGATAGATGCTCTATTATTCTTATTTTAATATTTGTTTTTACTATCCTCATTGTTTATTCTCCCAGATAAACTGAGAATCATTTTTAAGTTAAAAAATTTATATGTGGATTTTGACTAGAATTCTGTAATTAATTTATAAATTAATTTTCAGAGAATTAATGTATCTACTAAGAGATTTATCATCCAGAAACACAGTCCTGCATTTGTCTAGGTGCTTTCAGAGTCTCAAGTCTCCTTTATATAAGTGCTTTGATTCTGTAAGGATTTGTCTCCCCTAATTATGTATTTTATATTTTGGATGGCTATTTTCAATGTTAAGTAAACTATTGATCTGGGCCGTTTACTTTATCCTCTTGTTCTGAAGAGTTTTTCATTAGTATTCTTGGATTTTTTTAAGTGGTCAATTTAAAAACAATTTTTTTTAATGTTTATTTATTTTTGAGACAGAGAGAGACAGAGTGCGAACAAGGGAGGGGCAGAGAGAGAGGGAGACACAGAATCTGAAACAGGCTCCAGACTCTGAGCTGTCAGCACAGAACCTGATGCAGGCTCACACCCACGAACCACAAGATCATGACCTGAGCTGAAATCGGATGCTTAACTGACTGAGCCACCCAGGTACCCACCAAGTGGTCGATTTTTTAATCCAGAAATTAATGATAATTTTGTCTCCTCTAATACTTGACCTCCCTTTTTTATGTCTAATTGCTTTTTATCATTTCCAGAATGATGTTGAATAATGGTTAGCATTCTTGTTAATTTTTTACCTTAATAAAAATGATAATTAATATTCTTTGAAGGCTTATGATATCCAAAATACTATTCTAAGCAATGTAGGTGTTACCAGAGTGAATCTAACCGACAGCCCTTCAAAGTAAATACTAGTATTATCCCCATTTTACAGGGAGAGAAACTGAGACACAGAGACACTGAGCAAATTGCCCAAGATCATACTACAAGTAACTGGCAGGACCAAGATTTGAAGCCAGGCATTCTGGTGAGCAGGGTGGTGACGCACAACTGTGTGCTACTGCAAAACAGTTCATAGATTTTCACTTGCCATGGTGGAAGATAGGATCCGGGTTGAAGAAGTTCTGCTGGTGTTAGCAGTATCTCTTATGTCCCATTCTGTCAACACTAGCCTAAGGAGGACAGCCACTGGATCCTTAGTGTCAGTAGGGATGGTGAGATTCCAGAAGCGCAGAGGCTGGAAAGTAGTAGCACTTAACCAAAAAGAGGGAAGGGTGGGCCATTGTCATCACAACAGACGGTGGCGAGGCCACAATGACAGCAGGGGCTGCCGTGGTGTCCCTGAGGACAAGGAGACGGTCAGCAGACAAATATATGGCTTGATCTACATGATCACAAGAGACTACAAGTAGATGAGCAGAAAGCTGATGTCAGCTACACCAGTGAAAAATCATTGTCACTCACCCAGTTTCCAGACCTGAGTTAATTCTCAGATGCAGAATCAATCAATTGAAGAAGTGGCTCAGTCCCCTGTGGTGAACTCTGCAATACCACAAGTGTCTGTAGTAGTGACCAGTTCTTTCCCGAGTATCAGAGCCATCTGCCTAAGTAACTGCACACCAGAGAAAGGAGGAGATTATATGACTTTTCAAGAGCTACTGGATATAGGACATGAGTTAACAGTAACACTTCGAGGCCCAAAATACTGTCATGGCCCTCATGTCCTAGAGAGGGCATTGGAGGCCAGGTGATGAGTAAAGTGTGGGCCCAAGTCTGTCTCATTATAGATCCATTGTGTTGTTAGACCCTTCCTTTGGCCGTTTCCGTAGCTCTTGAGTATGTAATCTGGATGAGGATGCATTGACAGAATCTCATATTGGTTGCCTGACCTGTGGAATAACAGCCTTTTGCTAGTTACTAAATTATTGTCTCTCCACTTCAACCACACCATCCTTCAGGGTTTTTTTCTGTGATACTGATGCTGGGGCCTTCAAGCCACATTTTTCTTATAAAAACTGCCCTATATTTGACTCAGCCAATATGCTATACTAGCAGGATAAGGAGACTTGGCCTTCCTCCTTAGCTTCATATTCCCATCATCATCATCTTAGTCGCATTCCTCACTCTAGCCTTGGAAGTTTGCTATAGTCACAGTAGTTGAATCTAGTCTTCGGTTTTTCCCATACATGCAGAACCAGCCTCATCGTGGCCCTCAACAACACCAGTACCAGCTGTTGAGGACTTTCTCAAAGTTCTGGACCACAGTTCAAGGACCGTCCTTCAAGCTCAGAGTCATTAGGACAAGCTGAGTAGTATCCCCTTTTAGAGGCCTGAGTTTCAGCTTCTACTCCAACCTTCCAAGTGGAAAAATTTCCAACTTCTTCCCCCATCCCCCCAGCAATAAGAATGGTAGTTACTACCTACAGCTTCCAAGGGACCTCAACATTCTCACTTTGCCTTTACAATTATTCACATTAGATTTTCTCTGTTAAAATGTGTGGTATCTATCTCCTGACTAGACCCAGACTGAAGCACTGTAGGAAAAGCCTTGATATTGCCACCATCTGCCACTGACAAGACAATCAGAAGCAATGCTCCTTGGGGTGCCTGGGTGGCTCAATTGGTTGAGAGTTCAACTTCAATCCAGGTCAAGATTCCAGTCTTCATGAGTTCGAGCCCCACGTCGGGCTCTGTGCTGATGGCTCAGAGCCTGAAGCCTGCTTCAGATTCTGTGTCTCCCTCTCTCTCTGCTCACCCACTCTGTCTCTCTGTCTCCCAAAAATAAATAAACATTTGTTAAAAAAATTTTTTTAAAGTAGCAATGCTCCTTAATAAGTAAAATGGCAGGGATTGGAGCGCCTCTCAAAGACTTAAAGGAGGCTAAGATGGTGGTCCCCATCACACTTCCATTGAGTTCACTAGTCTGTCCCCCAGGAAAGTCAACTTGAGCATTCAGCCGATGGTGCGCTATCATACGCTTAACTAAGTACTAAGGGCAACCACAGCTAATGCTCAGATGCAGGATCTTGATTTATTACAATGGATCAACATGGCCCCTGGCACTTGGTACGAAGCTACTGAATTGGAAAAATGTTCTTTTCAACCCTCACTAGAATGGAGGAAAAAAGTGGTGGGGAATCAGCTTGCTGTCACTTGAACAAAGAGAAATATACATTCACTGCCATGTCCTCTGGGCTATGTTAACCTCTCTGCTCTATGTCACAACAGAGTTTAACAGGATCTTGATCATCTGGATAGTCTGTGTAAGGTCTTACGCATTCATTTTAAAAATGACATCATTTATTCATGCATGGGAAGCAGGAAATGCTAAGGTGTTCTGGATGCTAGGATCAGACACATGTGGATCAGATACTGGGAGAGAAACCTCACAAACAACTAAGGCTTTGCCTTGATTAGTAGTTTTCAGGGGAGACACTGGTCTTGGGACATGAGAGTTCACTCCAAGCAAAGAACACAGAGCTTGGTAGAGTTTCAAATTTTGAAGACTGCATTAATCATACGTGAATACTCCTCCAACCAATTTATTAGGGAGTCAGAAGTCTGTGAGTTTTGAGTGGATGCTATGGGTTGCATTGCATCCCCCAACTTTGAACCCATACACTTAAGTACCTGAGAATGTGACTGTATTTGAATATAGGACCTTCAAAGAGGTGAGTAAGTTAAAATGAGAATCACTAGGGTGGGTCCTAGTGCAACCTGACTGATGTGTTTATTCAAAGAGGAGATGTGAACACACACAGAAACACCGGGGGCTCACACACACAGAGGAACAGCCATAGGAGGACACAGTGAGAAAGTGGCCTCTGCAAACCAAGAAGAGAGGCCTCAGAGGAAACCAAACCCGCTGACCCCTTGATCTGAGACTTCCAGAACTGTGAGACAATGAATTTCTGCTGTTCAAGACACCCTGTCTGTGGTATTTGGTGACCCAAATACCTAGCAGCCCTAGCAAACAGATACAGTGGGCGCAGAGTAAGAGAGCAGGTCCCAGTGTGGTATAAGCAACCCTAGTGCTTAGGCTTTATGAGCAGAGCATCCCATGGTGCTAGATTCTGTAGAATCTTTGATAAGCCTCAATAAGGGAATCACAATGCAGATGCCGGAAGGTCTGGAGCAAGCCCGTGCAAACTTCAGCAGGGTCTTTGCTACAAAGAAAGCAGCTCCGAATGCTACTGAGCCCACGCAGTGACTGAGCATCAGGGCATGGCACACTTAGCAACTACACAACCAACGCCATGTTTTGTGGTGTGGGTATTATCAGACCTACCCGGTCATTAAGTGTTGCACAGAAGAAAATTATCATAACCTAGGACTTAGACCTCTCAGATGTAAAGGTCTAGATTAGTCTACCAGGAAAGCAACCTAAGCCTGCAGAAGCACTGAATGAGGGGGAGGGATTTTCACAAAGGGTGGAACAGAAGGAAAATGACAGGTGAGCATCTTGGCATCAAGTTGGCATAAAATCTTCGTGTTGTAGGTTCTTTTTGTGACTTTGAAGAAACCCTGCCAAGGTAAACTAGCCTAACACATAGAAGATGTGAGTAGTACAAAGTCTGGGCTGTAGTAGATGCTGATGGTGGCCTGCCTAGACCCCTTCACCTTCAGCACTTCAGAGCACACCACTTTCCACCTGTCAGCACCTAGATTTATTTGTCTAGGTTTTTTTCTGGCATACAGAGCAACTCTACTCCTTTGCACAACACCTAGATGTGCCAGGAAAATTATACCATGTCCCCAGGAGCCATCTTTAATAGAAGAAGAGATCCCAGCTCCCTCACCTCTCAGGTGGGATGACTCTCAGGTTCCTGTTTCAGACAAGCACTCAGAGTTGTCCAAAGGGATTACACTCCATTCACCTACTGGGCTATCTTGCTCAATAAAGACCTTTATTGACTACCCTCTCTTCCCTGGGGTACTTAGTCCTCTAATACTCCTTCTTGTGGTCATTTTCAAAGTAAATGATTCATTGTACTGTCTAAATGTATGCCTCTAGGGGAACCCAGTCTAAAAGAAGATACTGTGCCTGTCAAATAGAGACACTCTCTAACCAATAACACATCCCTAATTCTTTCTTATTGTTGTCCAAGATTGCCTTCTTTTATGTGTGCAGAAAAATAAGGTAGTGATGGGAAAAGAGTGCTTTGGCCACTTAGTGGTCCACCCTCCAAGGTAAAGCCACTTCTCATTTTTCTGGGGGATACAAACCCTGGGTCTCTCTCAAGAGGCAGTATAGAATAAAGACTATCTCATCTCCCTACATTTTTCAGTTGTCATTCTGGCATAATCTAAAACCTGGGTGTGCCATTAGTATTCCTTCAATCTATTCCACTTGCCTTTTATATAATGAGAAGGGATTCCTTCAAGATTCTGGCATCTGCCACCAGCGTTCTTTCTGTTATCATTGTAAATTTCCACATCTTTCCTTGTATTCATTTTGTGATGTCATATGCATTTTCATGAAAGTTGAAAGGAACTTCAAGGACAGGGTGCTACTGCTGGCCATGATACTTTAATCTGAACATCCAGAGTATTCTATCCAATGAAGATGACGATGGAATTCTAAGGCTTATGGAGGCCATCTTCCTGGAATGGGCCATCTTTCCAGGGAGAGCCACAGTAGAAATACACTGTCACCAGTAATAAGCAGCATTAGGTATGTCACTGGGAATTCAAGTCCTCATTAGCATGGCTCTTCAAATGATTCTGAAGAAAATTTTTCATAAGCTAGGTGTGATAAAGATAGAGAAAGATAGAGAAAGAGGGAGAGCTGGGTCTGCATTTCAAAGATGCCTAAGGTCATAATGATTTCTCCAGGGACCTAAACTTGTCATTCAATAATGCGTGGCACATTTTGAGAGGAATTAAAAAACTATTTCATTTGAAGTCAGCATTTCCAGCTATTCATTTCTGCAAGTGACATTTTAATGGCCAAACAATCACAACACTGTTGTAAATTCTGGAAGGTGTAGTGGTTACTTTCCTTTTGGGTGCCGTCATGATTCGAGTGATTTTTTACTGTTTGGGTTTCATTATCATCTGGGTGACACGTCCTATAATAATAACCTTGCTTCATTCCACATCTTGTCGTATTTATCTTTCCTGACCAGATGCCATTCATGCTATGACCCTGTGATAGCAGTTAGTCTGCCCTGACCTTTGTAGCTACTAAACTCAAGGGGGCTAATAAGTATTCCACACAATCCTATTAGCTATTTTGAACAGCTGTAGGATAGAGACCATTCTAGATGATCTTTCCCTCTTAAAAAGGGAGTGAAGTTAACTTAAGCTGGAAAGGAAAAACCAAAAGGAAAGAACCCTGGAAAACCCAAGAAGCTTCTCAGCCAGACTGAAATCCCATTTTAGCACTACCAAAGCCTTCCAGTGTGACTCTGAACATTTATCTGGAGATGATGATACTGGTTTAATGATTCAAACACATATTCAGTGTGATGCATCCAAAAGGTGCTAGGAGATGAAGAATCATGATACCATTTAAAAGATCTGGGCTAGCAAACAAGACACCTCACACATTTTAGGATAGAACATTTGGGTCACCTAGGCATCTAATCTTCCTGAACTCTCCATTTAATATGGTCTGGATGTATGCTTTGAAATCAAGTCATAATTGTGTTTTACTTAGTAAAGAAAACCTCCTAGAACAGTGTTTAACTTTAATGTGTAGTAAGAAGACCCAGAGAGGTCACCTCAAGCATCAGGTGGTCTCAATGGGACCTAAGAATCTGTACTTGAAACAAACATATGCCAAATTTATCCTGAATTCTGCTTTTAAAAGTTTCAGTGAATAAATGTCAAAATAGGATTGTGATAAAACCCAGATGATTTAATATCATCACCAACAGGGAACACAGAAACAAATACCGTATATGAGATGCCAGGATGAGACAAATTAATCCAGCTCTTGAGTCTTATGACTACCGGAGTTTTTAATCACATTTTTCAACTAGTTTTTTTTTATGCTTTAATTTAAATTCCAGTTAGTTAACATACAGTTCAACATTAGTTTCAGGTGTATAATATAGTGATTCAACACTTCCACACAACACCCAGGGCTCACCGTAACAAGTGCACTACTTAATCCCCATCACCTATTTCACCCATCCTGCCCACCACCCACCTCCCCGTCTGGTAATCATCAGTTTGTTCTCTATACTTAAGAGTCCATTTCTTGGTTTGCTTCTCTCTTTTTTTTCTCCTTTTGCTTGTTTTGTTTCTTAAGTTCTACGTATGAGTGAAATCCTACAGTATTTCTCTTAGACTGATTTATTTTGCTTAGCATAATACTCTCTAGCTTCATCCATGTAATTGCAAAATGGTAAAATTTTATTCATTTTTATGGACAAGTAATATTCCGTTTTATATGCACACATTCACACACACATACACCGCAGCCTCTTTATCCATTCATCAGTCAGTGGACACTTGGGCTGTTTCTGTAATTTGGCTGTTGTAGATAATTCTACTATAAACATCAGAGTGCATATATCCTTCTTAATTAATATTTTTTTCAACTGGCCCTTTTATATCCATACTGCTTTCGATGTAAAAAATTATCTCCAGAACTAAGAAGGCAAACTTACCCAGTGAGCACCTAATTTGCTTAAAACTGTTCAGGTCATTATAGAGAAGTGAGTAGTAGAGAAAGACATCCCCTTGTCTGCCAGGAAATAGGAAAGATGACCAGATCCCCATAAAACCAGGAGAGAGCAGTAAGATTCTAAACCTGTCCCTGACCTTACAAAGAGATCCATGCAGGCTACAATCCTTGCAGAGGGCTTCATGGGGGGAGGCAGGAGTTATCATGGAACTTGACTTAGGATAAAAACTGGATAGGACTGGGGGAAAGAAAGAACATGAGCAATTATCCAATATCTGGAATGAATATACACATCAGAAGTCTAAGCCAAATGCATCACATTCCACCAGCTGACCAGCTTTACAGAGACTTCAGGTTGCAAGTAACTTTAGAAGTGAAGAAGTTGGGGCACCTGGGTATCTCAGTCGGTTAAGTGTCTGACTCTTGGTTTCTCAGGGGTTGTGGTATCGTGCTACAGTGCGCAGGGTGCACTGACAGCATGGAGCCTGCTTGTGATTCTCCCTCCCTCTCTCTCTCTTTCTCTCTCAGTCTCTCTGCCTCTCTCACTTTCACAATAAATATACAGACTTTAAAAAATTCAAGAATTCATAAGAGATTGAAGTTGTACTAAAATTGCAACCTTTGGAGTAATTTGGGGGAGGGGAAAACAAGTAAATAGTTGGGATGGGGACTGACTCAGGCTAGCCCTGAGACCAAGCCCTGGCTCTGCTGCTGCCTGCTGCACCCCAAGGATCTTACATTGAACTGCTCTGTGGCTTGGCCTCCCTTCTCCCTGATCTGCCAAGATGGGGCCAACACTGCTTACCCCATAAAGATCTCCCTGAGTTCTGAATAAATGAGAGAGGTTCCTGCAAAGCACCGAGGAGTAAACCATAAAAGGAAGTTCAAGAATGCACAAAAACAGAAGTAAATAGTAAGGGTAACCAATAACCAGAGGGAAAAGTTTCCTTAGGTAGTGCAGCCTCTGTAGCTAACAGCACCTGAGGTAGCCTCAGGCCTGGGATCAGAAGAAAAAGTCAGGGGCCCCACTCCCCAGAATCAGTGCCTCAGTGGAAGGAGGCCCCACTAAGAACTAGAAGTACAAGCCCCAGAAATGAGCAGAAGTGTACAAAAATAACACTTTGCCAGTGTTAAGGGGCCTCAAGACAACTGTCCAGTAAAATTAAAAGGAGACAGGACACATTTGATAGCTAGTGGTTAAAAGGGACCTTAATGTTTTGCTGTCAGCCTCCAACTCCAGGGAGGGATCTTTTCTTCTCCCCTTATGCACCAGATTTCCGTCAGGACCAAATAAGACTTAATCGCACCCTTACTCCACTCCTATCTGGAAATACAGATCCAAAAGAATTTAAGTATCTAGTACAAAATCAATTATACAAATATAATTGTATACAAATACATATGTATGTATATGTATACTAATGTAAATGTAATTGAAAACTGTGTTACCCAATGGAAATCTCAAAGAAGTACATCAAGCAAGAAACTGAGATTTTTCTTTTCATCTTAAGTCCAAAACATTCATTTCCATGCTGTCTAAGTAAATCTGCAGGAGAAATCCATAGGCAGCAATGTGGTGATGTCTGTTGTCATTTTAGAGGTTACTTCCTCTGAATTGCTGTGTTTGCAACTGGTATTTTAACCAGGTGAGTGGTGGTACCTGTGTTAATCATATCTTAAGAGCAGAGAAAGACTCAGTATGTGTAGAAATAAGATTTACAAGGACAAATGAGGGACTTGTTTGCAGTGAGCTCAATTAACAACAGCTTAACAGGTTCTTGCAGTGAGTAGACTTCACCTATCCATACTTCGGATGGCCAAAGACTCCAGGCTTCAGAAGTCCTACCCACAAATTGTCAGTTGACTAGCTGATGAGCCCTGGCCCAAAGCACTTGGAGTTTAGGGCCTTCACACAACTTTGTCAAACTGCCCACTGATCTCAAGGCCAAAGAAGGAAGCCCCAGACTAAAGACAGATTCTTATTCAATCATTTATTTGCTCAATGAGCATGTGGGTATGTGCTCTATTTCTTGCATTTTGCCACACACTGGCAACACCATGGTAGACAAGGTATGTTAAAGACTTGTGTTTTGTCCTAAGAGCAATGGGAGAACACTGAAGGATTTCAGGCTCTAGAAGTCAAACAGGCTAGATTCTGCTGTGGTAACAAAAATCTTAGTGAATTAACCCAATTAAGGTTTATTTCTCACTCACACAAAGTCCTCTCTGTCTGTGAGCTCCCCAGAGCAGCTTCTTTCCAAGAAACAACTTGGGGTCTCAGGCTGATGGAGGCCCTACTACTTTGTAGCCACATCATTTGGGACATGAGTCTTCCACAGTAACTATGGTAGAGGAAGAAAAGTTGGAGAATCATAAAGGAGTTTTAACTGCCTTAGCCAGGAAGGGACATGTCACTTTTCATTAGCCAGAATTATTCACAATTTCCCTGTGTTCCCAGAAGGAGGCACATCAAAATGAATTTGATGAACTCATAGCTTTTTCTCTGCCACAGTTGCCAAACAGCAAAAACTACCAGATGTAAAGAATCATTTCTGGCTATCAGACCACCAATTTGAGTTTTGAGTGGAAGAGTTCATAAACATTACAGAGCTGGAACTCAGGATGCCACTCAGTCTCTTCCCCTCTGGGGATCTGGCAGATGATTTGTCTACAAAGACTAGTAGATAAACAAAAATGGAGTCTCCAGTTATCAGTCACTGAGCAAGCTGTAATGCTTTAGAACAAAACTTGGTCAAGGCCAGATAGAGAAAACATCCCTGGTGGAAGGGTGAAATGGGCTTCATTCTTCCTGGTCCTTCTTCTCTGAACCTCAGTTCCCTTCCCTGGCTCTCCCAGCTGGATGAAGTCCCAACAAAAAGAACTGGGAGGGTTGCCATGGACCACAGATGGTGGTGTGATAAATTCTTGTGGCCTGGAACGGAGTAGTCTCAAGGGAGGAAATAAAGTTTGGGGTCTGAACCATGTTTTATGGCATGGGTATATGGTCAGTTGAAGGTCCCAATCAGATTGGCAGCAAAGGAAGATCATCTAAAGGAAAGGATGGAGGTTGGCCCCCAAGCATTCTCTCCACTTCTTTGAGGGAAGAGATGGGGCAGAAGTTTATTCCCTTGTGAGTGGAAGCCAAAATATAAGGTATTGGGGGAAACAGACAGAGAGAGAGGGAGGCCAAGAGTGAGGGTGAGAAAGAGATTAGGAGAAAGACAGAGACAGATTGGGAGAGAATAAGAATGGTTTCCCTAACAAAATGTGGGTAATTTTTAATGCCAATTTGTTTGATTCCCTTGTTAGGTCAAATTCCTTCTCTGCTGGAACTCAGTAAGGCTCTAGTCCCCACCACTGCGCATCAAAGCATCAGACTCTCCTTTGCCACAGCCTCACTTGTGATAGGCTGACCATGTCGAGACTTCTGGTACTGGCTCCATCAATAATCCAAAGGCTCTACATTTAGATGTCCAAAGGAACCAAAGAATATTGGTTCCTGTGTCTCCTACCAGCAGCTAGTCTATGGAATGTATATTAGATAATCAATAAAGTGTGATCTGAATGAAGAACCAAGGGAAGAGAATTATTCTCACCTCAGCATAGGAAAATTGTGTTCTCTGGAGCTTGTACAGTATTTTCCCGGTGAAAGGATTACCTTCTGTGCAACTGACAGTTGGGCCAACAGTAAAACTAACCCAAGAATGCCATCTCCTTGGGAACCCACAGGCCTGCCTCTAACCCAGCCTGCGAGATCAGGTTATTCATGAGCCTGGGAATGGCAGCAAGACTAGAATTCCAACCCTAAATGCCATCCTACCCCTAGTCCAATGCCTTCATCCTCCATGAAGGGTTCCGTGACTACTCCAGGGCTCAGTGAACTATGACCACCTGAAAATTTTCATCCGCTCTGTCTACTTAATTTTACTTCTATTTTACCTATGATCTGTTAATATTAGTAGGTTGTATCTATGTTCAGTTTTCATGTTTCCAGATCTTCTCTCTGTAACTACAGTTAATACTTCTTGCTATCTACCAAAATGCATAATACATGGAAGATATTTAATAAATATTAGTTGAATAAGAAGAAGAAGAATGCTGACTTTTGAGTGTTAATTGCATACAGGCACACAAACAAGTACGTTTATTTTATTACTTAATTCTGGAAACCAGGTAATTGCTACTATCTTCATTTTGGGTGAGAAAATGGAGTTTAATAAGTAGCTTGTCTAAATCCATACAGTTAGGGCAAAGCTAAGCATTAAACCCACATCTGCCTGACTCCAGAGCTTCACTCGTAGCTACTCCACGAATGGATGGACAGAAGGAAAGATTTCTTGCTTGAGATATTCTTACATGATTTTCTCTAGATACAGGTAGAAATCAGATCTTCCAGTTTCATAAGGGAGAAGTACACCAACCTGTGATGGGAAGCCACACTGACTGGCCTTAGCCCTAAAAACCCACGTTTCCCAATCTAACAGTCAAGGGAAATTATTTTTAAAGTCCCGAATCTTCATAATCAAATGAACTAGTATCTAATAGAAACTATAAAGCAGAATATTGTTGGAAAACACACACACACACACACACACACCCCTTGTGCTATCTATCATGCGGGGTTAATGCATGCTTCTGTGTTCAAAAGAATGACAGTTTTATCTCCCGTCTCATCTATGGTGAGACTGTCTCTTGCCCTATCCTCTACGTGGCCAACAGCCCCCAGAATTCACTGGCTGGAGGCCAGACGCTAAAGTAGCCCCGCCCACATCTCTGCTGCAGAGGCGAGCACACCCTCAGGGTGATGGAGGCGTCCCCCCAATGGGCAGGAAAGGCCAGCTCCCAGCTGCATTTCAGAAGCAATCACTCCACATCAGTAACAGGGGTGAAACAAATGACTGCACCCCTGCCCCCAGCCACCTCCGTGGGCCTGGTCACAAACAGTAAGATGAGGCTGTGACAACGGAAGCCAGCCGCTTTCTCACTCTGGAGCAGAACCACCTCTACCCTAAAATGAACATTTGCATTGAGACTCATGTTCACTTCTCATTCACCTGGTCCAAAACTGAGCAGGCCCTTAACAATGCGCGATAACCTGCAGGCCACAGGAGGAGCTCCTTGACTCACACAGGCTGGCCTCTGACTGACCTTCCAAACAGATCCCTGGCAAAACCAAGTTAGCCCAATATACATCATACATATGGTGAGAAACATCTCTTCAGATAAATCTCAGCGTAAAAATAAAATGGATTCTTTTTAAACAAGGCAATAGGAGAAAATTGTTTTGGTTTCCAGACAATAATCTTTTAAAGAGCAAAATCTTCATCTGTGTGCTAACATATAATGGACTCAACCAGTGTGGGCCTGATGGCTCATCCAGTCCAGTCGGACGGGAGGCAGGACATGAAGCCGATTCTACTTTGGAGGAATTGAATTCTGATTTGCAGAAAAATTCAACTGTAATTTCATCACAAAGCAAAACCTAATTAGAAGATTTTCATTATCTCCTTGCATGCCCGAAGCTGAGGAGAGTGCCATGTTAATGTATTTTTTCCCTTTGGAGGTAGCTTTTGGTAGCATTTATGCCATTACAGCATCTTTCATTTTAGAACTCGAAAAGGTTCCTCAATTTTGCCCTAATTACAGGACAGCTGCTATTTATTATGACGGAGAGACAGAATCAGAACCTATGTTAAAAAAACAAACCTAAAACCCAATTTCTCATATAAAAAACCTAATACAAAGTTTCATTGGCATAGCTAAAGTCACATGCAAAGATTTCCTCTCTGGAATCACGGGCTGTTTCAGGTTCTCAAACTCTATTATGTCCAGAAGGCTCTCTGTCTCCTCCCTCCTCACTTCCACTGCAGGCAGCTCTTCACCCAGTTAACTCCTATTCATTCTTCAAATCTCAATTTAAATATCTCTTTCATGCTTTCATACAAATGGGTACCTATTTTTCATAGGACCAAAATTTTAAAAAACACATTGATTTTTGTGTTTATTTGACCAACGTCTGTCTCCCCCCCACGCTATACGTTTTTGAGGGCTGCAGCTGGTCTGTTCTTGCCTGTCACGGCGTC
Organism: Helogale parvula; assembly: GCA_004023845.1. Lineage (NCBI taxonomy): Eukaryota > Metazoa > Chordata > Mammalia > Carnivora > Herpestidae > Helogale > Helogale parvula. The sequence goes on along the minus strand of PJEM01016145.1, from coordinate 4,991 downwards.
CCAAACGCCCAGCAGACCACCAGATGGAATGGGCTCACTGAGTAGTAGTGCACGAAGGGATGGAGGCCCAGACAGACAGATCTGCTCCCCATGCAGCACACAAGTTTGCACAGCAAGACTTCAGATACAGTCATGATGCTCATCAAAACCTATGCACCATTTCTACCCATGATGCAAAAGTGAAAATAAGGATTTCAAAACAAGAGCCAGGATCACCTCCCTCAAACAACACCTACTGGTGGCTCGCCACTCGCTCAGACCTCCATGAAAAAGCCCTTTGTTAAAGGGGAAGATCGTTCTTTCTCCAAACATGAACATGTGGTGTTTATACACATAGAGTAACACTGTACTATCAAATAATAGAAATTAATCAGCTAAGTTTTCAGTTCCTCGGCGATATCAACAACCATAGTCCTTGGCCACAGAGCACTGAACCACGCAAAGACAGGACAGGACCAGCTACAGGACTTCTCAAGTGAGGGAGCGTCTCTGAGACTGCATTGTGCCTCAGGAATAGTAAGTATGTCCTTACCTGTAGGTCTTAATTGCTTCAAGATCCAAAGGCCTCTAATGACAGCAGCAGTCAGCCAAGAAAACAAGGTCACTGTAGAGAACTCCCAGGAAGGATTTGTAATACAGGCCTCAATGGGAAAACAAGAGCTTCTGCCTCTCCCTCTGATGCAGACTTTCCTATGCCAGATGCGGGGCAGGTCTCGTCCCTGACAAGTAGGTAAAAGAAGCAAGGTAAAAAGTAAGTCAGAAGTAGGTAAAATTTGGGTTAGACTATCTCCTGCCACTTGCCAGCGACTCTCCCCTCTCACCTTTTTACATTCTCTGTATATTCTTCTGCGGGGAAATAGGTTCTACTCACATAAAAGGGTAGAAGAAAGCTTTGGACGGAAAGCCACCACCACGGAGCTAAGGCGTCTGAGGTTAGCTAGCGAGAGATTTTAACGGAATCACGAGTAACTTGTTAAATCACCTGCAGAAAATTACTTTCCACCTGGCACCAATGTACCTTGATCACAAACTCCTCTTGCCCCTCAGACCCTTTGCTTCTTACACACACAAGTTAATGATTACTATCTGATTGTTTTCTCGACATTCACCACTTGTGTAAGATCTTATTTTCTTCACGTTCACCACGTGGGTAATATCTCGAGAGCTCAGTAAATACAGAGAAGAAAGCAATGTTCAGGGCTCTTGTCTCCTCCTAGACATTAGCCTCTTTTGTATTCAATTTTGTGTCCCCTTTTTTGCTGGATAAGAGAGAACTCCAGACTACTGGTCTGAGATACACTTTCTCTCTGACATTAGGGCTCTGTGCCTCCACCCCATGGTAAAGATGTCTTCCCACTCCATTCATCCTCCCTTCCAGCCTGCTCACATGGACACTAACTAAAGCTTACTCTCTCTCCCTCTCCATCACTGTCCAGACACTAGGCCTTATCCTCTTTTATCTTTTCCTATAATGCTCAATTGACTCCTAGGAAACCAAGCCTTGATCACATATTAAGAATTAATAGGTAAAGTGGCACCCATGACTGCATTTTCTTTACAACCAATATCACCCCCAAAGGGTAATGTTGCTAATGCTGCAACATCAAGAGCCAGTTTGAGATAGTAATGTAACCCCGCCCCCCACCAATTAGAATAAGCTGAGACCTAGTTTTCCTATACATAAGACGACTTCACCAACCCCACAGATAAATCTCTCTGGTGTAACAAAGGACCCAAGAGGCTGGAATTACATCATTGTTTTACTTCTGAAATTTCCAAGACTCTCTGCAGCTGTAGGATACCCTGAGAAGATCCACCAATGAAAAACAAAAACAAAAAACCTGTCGTGTCCTTAGCAACTCCCTCCATTCCCTCTGCCACTGAGGTTTATTAGCTCCCACTGTTAAAGAGCACAGTGGGAGCTTCTCATTTTTATCACCTTAACATAATTCTGAACCTAAAGGGTACAACACAGCAAAAAAAGACAATTGGAAGTCAGCATTATGCCTTCTGGAAAACAGAAGTCACTGCTGCTTTGTTGCTTGGGTGTGGTTCTTTAATCGGCTTCTGACTTCTCTGAAGCTGAAGTCCATCTCAGACATCAGAGAAGAGGGTTCATGCAAGGTCAGATGAATGGTGCCTCTCTGAGCCCGCCAGTGGTGACGAGACACTCAGTCGCAACTGTCTGGGTGAGCGAGGCATCTGAGAGCACATCATTCTTCCCCCTTCCCTGTCTGCTCCCTGTCCAGACTCCATCCAGACCATCATCTGCAGCTACCTCCTGGCTGATGCCATGCCACAAGCTGGGGTCTCTCCCCTTAATCCTACTCACTCATGGCCAGCATGGTCTCTCTAAATACAGCAAAGGTTTCAGCACAGTAGAAGGTCTGAGGAAATGCCTATTTGTTGGATAAAAAAATAATTGTGAATGGGTAAAATCTTAAACCAAACCATGAGCACCTTTGTAATCTGGGGAACATCTCTGTTGAGCTGTTGGAAGAAGGAGTTGGCATTTTGAACCAGACGTTCATAACAGCACCATGTTTTTAATTACCAAAATAGTATGCAAAACAGATATTCCTCCAGGATAGAGGGAGGTTCAGGGAAGCCATGCAACTGGAATAGTGTTAGGCATCAGGTAGGGGGTCTGAGATGGGGTGAAAACATTTGTTTATATATTACATGGTCATCTCTTCAAATTTTTTTATGCTTATTTATTATTGGTACAGAGAGAAACAGAGCATGAGTAGGGGAAAGGCAGAGAGAGAGGGAGACACAGAATCCAAAGCAGATGCCAAGAATATATATTATCCCAACCACAATCTTTTTAAGCAAAAAGTAGCATACTATAAACACTGTTCTGCACATCCATTCTTATTCGTGGTACAGATAGCCGATGATTTACCAGTCCTCTACTGATGAACACTTGTGTCACTTCCATGCCTTTGTTATTACAAATCGTGCCGCAGTGAATGTGCTGTACAAAATTCATTTGGCATCTGTGCAAGGATATCTGCAGGACGGATTCTCAGAAGTGGAATTACTGTGTCCTCTTTTTTAAGCCACAAGCTTAACCATTGCTTCATGGGCATCAAAACATCCCTGGGTCAAAACGACTGTATAAAAAGAACCATACTGTGCTGATAGAAGACTGGAAAGTCAATTTAATGGCATTGGCCAATGTGGGAAAAGACACTGAGCAACTTTCAGCCACTACCAATCCCTTTCTAAGTGTTATAGATGTCTATTGGTTTTTGGCCACTTGGAATCAAAACCCTTAAAAATGGCTTTAATACTAAACTTTAATAGGGCATTTTCTGTTTACATTTCACAGAAATAGATATGACCTTTGGCAAAAAAATCTACATTGAATCATAGCAAGTGCTTCAAGATTCTTCTTGAGTGTCAGAGACCTGGCAAGAGCAAGATAGAAGTGATGTTTGGAAGGAAAAGTATACAAATAAGCACATCAGACGTAGGTCCAGAGTATGAGACTGTGTACCTGGGCAAACGTGCTCTCCAACAGGCCTCGGTGTTGGAAGTGCTCTGTAATAAGTAGGTTGTTTATGTGTGTTATAAAAAGCAAGGCGAGCATAAAAAACGAATGTCCAATAAATGGAGAGACAGATGTTATTACATAAAAAGATAAAACAATGGACACAGCACTTCAGCCCAGTCTCGCCCCTGACCTCCTGATCCATAACATCCACCTTCCTACTCACCGCCTTCATTTGAATGCCTCAAATTCCCCGTGTCTAAAATTGAACTACTGACATGCCCCTCAAGAATCTGCTCTACCTACAGTAGTCCCCATCACAGTCAAAGGCAAAGCCATTCTTGCAACTGCTCAAGCCAAAACACTTAGAGCCACATTTTAACTCTTCTTTTCCCTCTATAGCCAATATCTAGTACTTCAAAAACCATGTTGGCTCGACTTCGAAGATTATCCAAAATCCTAGTATTTCTCACCATCCCTAGTACTACCACCTGGTCCAAGCCACTACCTTCTCCTCTCACCTGGGTCACTGTGTGAGCCCCTACCTGGCCTCATGGGTTATACCCCTGCCCCACCCTCTGCCCATTTCTCACACAGAGAGTAATCCTTTGAAAATATAAAGGTAGGCTAACTGACACCTCTGATCAAACCCCTCCTGTGACTCCCCATCCTACTCATGGCCTGGTCCCCATTCTCTCTCCCATCTCACCATTAGCTATCTCCTCGTCACCCACTCTCTTCCAGGCACCAAGGACCACTGCACAGTCCATTGCGTCTGCCTAAAACATCCTACCCATTGATGTCCCAAAGACCTACTCCTTCACCTCCTGCAGATCTCTGCTCCAGCATCACTTCTCAGTGAGGCCTATCCCAACCACTCTTTTGAATGGAAAGCCACCCCTCCCCCAGCCCCCATTCCCTCTCCTTCTTTCCCTATGCTGTTTCTTGGATAGGACTTATCACCTTCCAACTTACCAGTTGTGCACTGTGTTCAGTTGTGACATTCATTATCTCTGTCTCCTGTGCTGGAGTGTAAGTTCTGCAAGGCAGCTCTTTTTGTCTGCTTTGCTCACTGCTTTATCCCAAGCGCCTAAACCATGTCTGCCACATAGAAGATACTTTAAAAATATTTGTGGAGTACTATATGGCAATGAGAAAGAATGATACATGGCCATTTGTAGGAAAGTGGATGGACCTTGAGGGTGTCATGCTAAGCGAAATAAGTCAGGCGGAGAAGGACAGATACCATATGTTTGCACTCATAGGTCTAACAGGAGAGACCTGGCAGGGGACCATGGGGAAAGGAAGGGGGAAGGAGAGCGGGGAAGAGTGAGGGACGCAGATCAAGGGAGACTACTGAATACTGGAGACGAACCTAGGACTGAAGGGGGAGGGGGAGGGGGAAGGGGGTGATGGTCATGGTGGGGGGCACTTGGGGGGAGAAGCACTGGGTGTTATATGGAAACTAATTTGACAATAAACTATTATAAAAAAA
>PJEM01016144.1:0-26973 GCA_004023845.1 Helogale parvula | reverse complement strand
CAACTAAAACTTTATGATTTATAAGAGTAAAATAGAAAATAATTGTAAACATACAGAGAATAAAATATGCTATCAGGTTAACAAGTACAAATGTTCTTATGTACAAATAAACCAAGATTAAGGTGTTTCAAGTAATTACCTAATCAAGCTAACATCAAGTGGAGGTTTCTTCTTTATTATACTCTTAAAAATTTGAAACCCTTTCATAAGCTTATTAATAAATGTGATCAAATGAAAGAAATAAAAAAGGAGAAGGACTATATGGAATAGTGGAGAGACTGAGGGTACTCAAAGGAACAGAGTGCTGTTTGAAATATTTCTTTGTAGGATGACTGGAGTTTGATTAGGGTGAAAGTTACATTTAGAAGAGGAACTCTAGTGACTGGGCTTCTACGTTCTATAGGATGCTTTCCTTCGTTAAGTGGGATATTGAGGAAATGCTCTTTAAACCTTATGACTGACAAGTGTCTCCTTTCCAGAGACTACAAATATGAAAGAAAGAATGCATCATTTTTGTTTGACTTGAATTGGAAGATAAAAAATAAATTGTAAGGAGTTATAAATGTCTCCAGATAAGTCTCAGTGAAGTTTCCATTAGCTTTTCCAATTAAGATAATGTTCATAATAATAATAAAAAAAAGATTTTTGCCAAACCACAGTGAAATTTTAGATGTCAACATTTTTTAAAATCTTATTTTGTGATCAGATCCAAAATATTACAAATGATTGTTAAATTTGATACACTATTGTTAACTATTATTGCTGTTCTCAGACCAAAGGTAACCTAGTCCAGAGAAACAAAGCTGAGTTCAAGGGCATTTCTTTGTATTCTTCTCTTGTTTTCAAAACATTATACTAATTAAACTGCATACTAACAAGCTGAAGACAAGGTCATCGACCCCAAGAAAGACAAAGGTAACACACAAACAACAAATAGACAACACAAGTAAAGCCAAAATCACATACCTACAAAGACTCCATGAGTGCCAAGTAATACAAAGCCGGGAGCTAATCTCATAGGAGGGAAGTTAGTCTGGGAAGACATCTAGGAGAACAGGAGCCTCTAGCAAGGTCTTAAAGAAAGCAAAACTTAGGTCATGCAGCTGAGGAATGAGGGCCTTCCAGGCAGAGCAGCGACCTTAGCAAAACCAGTCCAGAGGTAGTGCTGGACCAGATGTGTGCGGAAGTTGCAAGTAGCTTGATTAAAGTGAAGGGACTGAGCTGTGACTTGGAAAGAGATAGTAATGGCAGAGATTCATTTGGAAGATCCTCAGGTAAAATTAGCATTCAGTCCAAGCAGAAAAGAAGAGCCAGAGTTTACATAATAAACTGTTCATCCTTACACCATCCATAATCAAGCATATACTATTCTAAGGTCCTTAATGGATACTATTCCAGATTTCATTCACTTCCTCAGCTTAGTCTTCAAAAATTCCCAAAGAAGGCTGAGTCCTTTCTTTTAAAATTTTAAAACATTTTTTATTTATTTTTGAGTGACAGAGCACTAGCAGTAAAGGGACAGAGAAAGAGGGAGACACAGAATCTGAAGCAGGCTCCAGGCTCTGAGCTGTCAGCACAGAGCTCGACACGGGGCTCAAACTCAGGAACCATGAGAGCATGACCAGAGCCAAAGTTGGTCACTTAACCAACTGAGACACCCAGAAGCCTCAGTGAGCTGAATTCTTATCCAAGTATTCAAGACCCTTCACAACATGGTCCCAACTTAACTATTCTCATGCAGTGCTCTATTTCTCTCCCATATAAACCTCCCACACAGCCATGATGAAACTGAAGACTGAGGATACTTCTTTGTATTATTTTGTATAAGAGTGTTTTCTTTAACTATCCTACCATTGCTCTCTATTTTCGCTTTTGCCTGAAGTGCCTTACTCTCATATCATTCTAGGTCCTCTCCATCCTTCGCAGTCCAACAGAGTTCATTTTTTTTGTGAAATCTTCTCAGCATTCCCAACCCGCTGTGATTTCTAGCCCTGTACACTTTTGTGCTTATTTTTTATAACACCTTTTTAGCACTGAAAAACTAACATTAAATAGTTATCTTTATGGGTACAATTTATGTGTACTTACAAACAGATAATAAGCAACTGGAAGATAGATATTTCTCCTATTTTTTATTACCCAGAATGTGTTGTAAATTTTAAGTGTTCGTTGAAAATTAATATATTGTCTTCTTAGAACATATGAGAATGGGACAATTCCTGTCTTTGAGTGTTTTATCTCAGCACCTTGTTCAGCAGCTAATATATCTTTTATTTTTATTCCGTATAAATAGATAGAATGAGCAAATGATAATACCGTGAAGTGAAGCAAGCAAAACCACTGTAATCACACAGATCTAGGTTCAATTCCCGCTCTTGTCCTACAAGCTTAGGACAACTTTAGATAGATTCTCAACTCCCTTAACCTGTATTTTCCTACATTAACATGGAACGTAATAACTATCTCACTTGCAATATTTTTGTCAAATAATATGCATAATTCTGGCATTTAATAAATACTATCTATTATTAAAGTTTTCCTTCTGAATTTTCCCAATAATCATTAAATGTTATACTTCAGCAGAGAGTTCTTCCCCTACTCATTTCATCATTTAAAATTTTTTCACATATCTTAGAAATCAATATCTATCGTTTCTTTAACAGTCCCCTCCTCCTTCCTTCAAAATACTCTTATTCTCTTAAGGTTCACACTATAAAAGTTTATGACTCACTACTACCTAAATGCCATCACCTACTGATAGCCCAGTCATTCTCCCTTATTTACTGAAAATGTGAGCATCTGGTCACCACTTTTATTTCTACTATCATTACTGTCATCATTTTTAGCAAACCTGACAGAACAACAGGTCTGATATTCGCACCTCTCAGTTCTTTGACCTCCCATCCAATGCCTTTCCTTCTTCACCCCAACTTGACCACTGACTCTCTTGCTTATACCTTAAATATTAGCATGTACTCTCTGAAACATTTTAAACAACTCATTCTAACTACTATTTCTTATTTTTCCAGCTGAATTATTACAGGTGTCCCACTCCAACCAGTATTTAATTCCACTGAAACTGTTATCTGTTGACTCCACCATTAGCCACTTCATGCCCTCAGTTTCCACCTAACCCAACACAGATCTCATGCTTCCTCAGTGAGATTACTCTTTTCTACACATCCTCAATTCTCTTGCCCTTGTACCCTTCTATTAAAACTCTTTGCAAAACTTCAGGTCAAGTTAAATCCTATCTTTGACCTACCAGAGCAGTTGAACATGGCTAGAAAAAAAATACACAGCCAGGCTGAGATTTCACTTTAATTGTATGACCCCAAATCTCTTGGAGACATAAAACATTTCCTGGAAATTCCACTCCACTTCTGCAGCAAAATTGCTCTTCTATTATCCAAGATAAATTTACATTATCTCTTCTCTGGTCAATCACCTATTAACACCTTCCTTTCCTTGCTTCATACATGACTGACAAAATAAAAGTAATAAAACTAAAATCCATTTTCTGACAAATATAACAATCCTACTGCATTTTTGTTTATAAACTTTGCCTTTTCTTCTATTACACAAGATGTTATCAGTGCAAACAAACCCTCCTGAGTATCCCCAATGCCTCTTACCTAACCAAGATCCTTATATCCTTAATAATCCCTGTGATAATTCCCTGTATTATCAATTTGCCATTTTATATCCCATAAATAGGTTATATTCCTACATATATTTGTACGTCTAAATAAACAAGAATATGCTCGAATTTCTCTACAGCTCCTGTTCCATTCCTCTGCTATGATACATAGAAAAGCTCCTCAAACAATTGTTTATGCATATTCTCTCCAATTCTTCTCCTCCAAATTCTCTTTGTTTTCTCAATCAGCTTTCTGTTTTTACCCTCTGTCAAAGTCACTCATGACCTCCATCTTGTCAAATCTAATGATGAATACTCTGTTCTTATTGTACTTAATCTCTGTGTAGATTTGTAGGTAATTGACCAGTCCCTTCTTAAAACTTTAATTTTACTTAGCTTTTCAGGTACTAGTCTCTTTTAGCTTTGTTAATACCCATTTTTAGTTTCCTTGGCTGCTCTCTCTTTTCTTTTTTCTAACCCCCTGATTGTGGTAGTACTTCAGAGGTCAGTTTTCTAACTGCCTATACAATATTTACACAGATACCAATGAACCATCTCGAACTTAACATGAATCTTTGAATCCTCAAACCCACCTCTTGTCTTTCCCAATCAAGTTAATGCTGCTATTATTCAGCCAGTGAATCAAACTGAGCAATCATTTTTGATTCCTCTTTCCCACTCACTGTGCACTCAATCCACCTGAAACTTTCAGTGATTCTACCTTGAAAAATTGGACTTCTTTGTTTTTACTTTTGGCCTACCACAGTCTATGCTTTATACAATGGTCAGAATGATCTGTGTAAGATATAGAGTCATAACAGTCCCCTTTTTAAAAAAAATTCTTTATTTTCTTTCCTGTTATATGAAAAAGGAAATCAAATTATTATTCATACTTTTTTTTACTTATATCTGGAATTCTCAACCCAGATTTTTATATGTGTCAGTCTTTTTCGCCTTTCAGGTCTCTACTCAAATGTCACCTCCTCAGTGAGTCTCCTCTAAACATCTTATGTAAAATATCCTCTGCCCATAATTTGCCATCTCCCCACCTATAAAGTCAGCATCCCTTTTGTCAGTCCATATGCAAGCATGAACCCTAGGAGGCATACCATCCCCAGGCATGGCTGGACCAGTCAGGGAATGTGCAGACCCAGTTCCATGAGATAGGAATGCTTGCTTATCGTTCAGAGGAACATGTAGGAATGCTACCCCACTAGCTTACACATAGAGAAGTAGTTTATACCCATACAGTTAATCCATACTGTCTTAGATACATAATCCACAGATGTACCCAATGAAATCTCTAACATAAAAAACAAAGATATTTTTCAGATTGCAGGTTTCTTGAGATGGAACAGACCTCCATGGCACCGAAGCAGCACCAAAAGTTATTAAGTAACATCTGTCAGCATGAGTTCATAGGCCTCCAAACAATGGTGTCCACCTTCTTAATAGATTCCTGCCCCAAATTATACCTTTGGGGAGTTTGGGACTTTTGAGTATTAGTTCCCTGTTCTCCTGGGTGATGAGACACTAATAAATGGCTTATCGTTCTTCACTGCAAAAGCTCTGTGTCAGTTTTTTTATCGTCTCACTGCACTTCAGGTGGACAAATTCTCATTTGATTCAGTTATACTTGTTTCATTTTCGTCATACAAACTTACCACTGTTTTAAGTTATGTTTTTACTTACAAGCATACTATCTATTTCACTATATTATAAGCTCTATGAATGAAGAGAATTTCCTTTGTTTACCTCTGTATCATCAATACCTAAAACCTAAGCTAGCACATCTTAGGTGTTAAAATAATATTTGTCAAATGAGTGTTAAACAAAAATATTTAAATACAGAATTCTATGGATCTCCTTTTATATCTTTCTTGCTTATCTCATGTTACTGATTTCTAATGCCACAATTCTAATTCAGGTAATTTTTCTGCTAACCTGTGTCTTTTTATTTTTTTCCCTCCAATTCATTTGGAATGCAGACTTCCATTAGTTTTTACCAACTTTACCACTTTTTCACCTTCATTAAAATTAGTCTTTATATCTAAATCAAATTTTATAGTTTTCAGTGATTTTTCTGGCATTATTAAACTCACTTCATACCACCTGCCAACACAAAGATCCTGAGTGATTCTGTGCAGCCTAAAAGTACTTTACCTGACATTCAAAATTTTGATAATACATCCCCAAACAATATTTTGAGTTTTAGTTTAGATATCATTTACCCTAGATCAAAAATAGTATCTCTCTCTCTCTTCTGAGTTTCTGAAGTTCATTGTGTTGACACAGTGGTGTGACCCTTTCACATATTACGTTATATTGTTTATATGTTTCTCTAGATTGCTAAATTGTAATTTCCTAGAGGGCAGGAAACATATTTTACTCATGGTTGTATCCTCTATAGTAGCTAACAGAATGATGTATTTACCTTAGTCATCAGTATATATCTGACCCATAATTTTTTCTTTATATTTTTATTACCAAGGTTAACATTTGTATTAGAATCCATGACTAAAGCTTTTATAAAATACACCCATTCAAGGTTATGTGAAAAGAATATTGATCTTGTCTTCTAATTTAATGGTTTGGATTACAGGGACTATGACATTTAGTATTGACAGACTATGTATCACATGATCAAGAGGGAAGTTCTGGAGCTAAACTCCCCAGGATCAAAATGCCAACTCCTCTACACACTGGCTTTGTGATGTTTGGCAAGATGATTAACTTTTTTGTGTCTCTCCTTCATATTTAACAAGGGGAGACTTTTTAGTAACTATGTCACAGGTTAAGGGGATTACTTGAGTAAAGATATGTAAAGCTCCTAAAACATTGGCTGGCACAAGAAAAGCACTCAAGAAATGTGATTTATAATTAGTCTTCCAACTTCTTTTTTAAAATTTTTAATGTTTATTTATTTTTAAAAGAGAGAAAGAGAGTGCAAGCAGAAGAGAGGCAGAAAGATAGGGAAACCCAGAATCTGAAGCAGGCTCCAGGCTCCAAGCTGTCAGCGCGGAGCCCTACTTGGGGCTTGAACTCATAAACCATGAGATAATGACCTGAGTCAAATTTGAACACTTAACCTGCTGAGCCATCCAGGTGGCCCCCAACTTCTACAAGCAAATATTACTACCTCCAAATAAGGTGCTGAGGAGAAAACCATTACTAGTGTTTTTATTGGGATAATGGAGTTCATGTTTAAGGGAAAAATAAATGTTCTCTATCATGTATAGATCTACAGAATCCTAGATAGATTTGCATCCCAAGCTCTTATTTAATGTAAAAGACTAGAGATCAGTGTTATTTCATGAATATTGAAAGGATATCCTTGGTAATAAAAGGATAGGCACAAAGGATTAGCCAGCTCCCAATCTTCATATTAAGGCTGACAGTTTTGAGAGCACACAATTATATATTTATAGTAACCATAGTTCAAATGAAATTCCTTAAAATTAAATTTATTGTATTGAGTAATGCTCAACTCTAAGCAAATAATGAGAGGTGTTTGTTTGCTAGTTCATGTATCTGTTCGTCATCTGGATGTCTTCTTCAGACAGTGTCTATTCATGTCTACTGCCCATTTCTTCACTGGATTATTTGGTTCTGAGGTGTTGAGTTTGGTAAGTTCTTTATAGATTTTGGATATTAACCCTTTATCTGATGCATCATTTGCAAATATCTTTTCCCCTTCCATCTCATTGCCTTTTAGTTTTGCTGATTGTTTCCCAATAGCTGTCCAGTGTTCCCAACACTATTTGCTGAAGAGACTGTCTTTTGTCCATTGGATAGTCTTTCCTGCTTTGTCAAAGTTAGTTGGCCATACGTTTGTGAGTTCATTTCTAGATTCTTTATTCTGTTCCATTGATCTGTGTCTGTTCTTGTGCCAGTATCATACTGCCTTAATGATTACAGCTTTGTAAAACAGCTTGTAGTTCAGAATTGGGATGCTTCCAGCTTTGATTTTGTTTTTCAGGATTGCCTTGGCTATTCAGACTTTTCTTCTGGTTCCATACAAGTTTTAGGATTATTTGTTCTAGCTCTGTGAAGAATGTGGTGTTATGTTGATAGGGATTGCTATGTTAGCATTTGTTAATTGGAGATTAGAGACTGGACACAAACATTTATCTTCATTCCCTGGGAACAGGTTAATGAATAAATCTCTAAGGATTCAGAATAATTAATGTCAAAAGCCAAATGGATGGAATATGATCATGTGTATCTGTAAGGATTATAAATAGTGTCAGCAGTTTTAGTCAAGGTTCTCATGGTAAAGACCAGTACTTCAGGGTGCATCATTAGAATATCATATCTGTGGGTGCCTGGGTGGCTCCATAAGATAAGAGACCAACTTTGGCTCAGGTCATGATCTCACAGTTCATGGGTTTGAGCCCCACCTTGGGCTCTATGCTGACAGTTCAGAGCCTGGAGCTTACTTCAGATTCTGTGTCTCCCTCTCTCTCTGCCCCTCCAGTATTTGTACTCTGTCTTTGTCTCTCAAAAATAAATAAATGTAAAACAAAGAAATTAAAAACATTTTTTAAATCACATATCTTTTTTTTCTAACCATTATGGAAGAGAAGTTTTAACATTATATAAACAAAAAATAGTAAACATAGTAAAATAGTAAACAAACAAATATATAAACACATCTCATATGATAGGATGTTTAACAATAATTGTTCCCAACTTATATTTCTAGTCTGCTTTTACAGAATGAATACCAATAATGTATATTGATGTGTTCCTTTCACAAAACTACTACTTGGAAAACTGAAAAAATTCACTTCATTTTTCCTTTTGATACCAGAGAAGTACCAAAATATCTGTTTTCACTGATGTGTCCTCAACCAACCAGAAGGGAGACTATTTCAGCTGCCTACACTGAGGTTAGACATCCTCTAAAAAAGCGGGATGGTTAGACGGACCTCAAACTAAACAGAGTTATGACCAGGTTTTAAGAGAAAAAGGAAGTAAAATATGTTGTGTACCATTTCAGTCTAGAAAAAACAAGTGGAAAGTCCAAGCAAAGAGATTCCCAAACATTTTTGGCAATGCAAAATCTGTTTATTCTTTGATTACATAGTCATCTTCCTTCTGTCTCTACTAGCTCCTTTCTCACATCCTGGGGAAAACAATGTATGCTAAATTATATGTTGAATTTGACAGACTTAACCAAAACTATTTTGGTTTGAAAATTTTTATGAATCTCTAATTGCATATATACTAGCTGAAAACTTCTTGGAATGTTATAAAGTAAGGACCAGTAATCCATAGTTAATAATCAGAGATTTATTGTGATAATCTGCTATGGGACAAAGGGTTTGACTTCACTGAAAAGAAGTGAAAATGTATCTCCCTGCCTTTCTATCTCTTCTCCCTTCCCCTCTCAATTTTTAATGTAAATACCAATTCTTTCTTTAGATGGAAGACCAGGTCACAATCATCCAAGTCTCTGTATGCTGGCACATGCTTCCAGTGAGATATGCTGGAGACCATAACCTCTTTCTGAGGAAGAGAGAGACAGCAATGCAGTTAGTGAGTATGCTCAGTGGCTCAAACTCTGTACTATCTTTTTTAAAATAGAAATACATTTATGACACCTCTATATTTCTTTATAAAGATTAACCAAACCACACCATCTCATACTCTTATCCTGTTACCAAAAAGCTGTATATAATGTATCTATTCTGATCTGTACTGATATCTGCAAATATACATAATGCCTGAAATTTTACATTTGTATATGAGATCATATATGCCATTGAAGACTTCATAGGTACTATGCTTGGAAAGAGAGAAAATATGCATAAGAAGAGAAATAGTAAATCAAAGTGACATAGGATAAATATTGATTCTACTAGCAGTGTGTGATGCAGGGGCTGAACTGAGCATCAGCAGTTTGGTTGCAATATATACATGTAAGATATTCCTGTATCCTATATATATATATATCCTATATATATATATATATATATATATAATGTATAAATATATAAAATTTATGTCCATTTCATTTTTTTAATGTAATTTTTTTAGAGAGACAGACAGTGTGGGTGGGGGAGGGTGAGAGAGAGTAGACACACATCCCAAACAGGCTCTGTGCTAATAATGCAGATCCCAGCATGGGGATTGAACTCACAAAACTGCAAGATCATGACCTGAGCCAAAAGCAAGAGTCAGATGCTTAACTGATTAAGCCACCCAGGTGCCTCTATGTCCCTTTCAGTTAGCAGGATTTTATTAAGTGACTCAACTGAATGCCTCATGTGCTTTGAAGGTATCAAGGGAAGGAATGGTGAGGTTTTGCTTCCACTAGTATCCACCAGCCCCTTCTGGATTCACTTCAAATCAACATACCATCAAAGTAAAAGTAGTGTGCTTTGCTGTGCTAGCATAGCCTGAATATATATTCACTTACTGCCCAGTCTCATACCTCAAGCCCTTGTTAGGAGTCCTATACCTAACTCAAGGGATTTCACCCATTTCAACTCAAAGTACATACAGATAAAGAGAATAACAACCTTCCTTTCAGGAATTTGTTTCAAATCTACATGTTTGATACAAATAGAAGTTTAATTCATTGTTCATAGGGAAAACACAATTTCAGAGAACAATATCTAAGGTAGATATTGCTGTGGACATATGTGCAGTTTATGAGATGACAAGACATTTTGGGAAGAAAACAGCAAAAATAGGTCCCTTGAAAATATGCATACTGTCTTAGGAACTCACCTGTATCTACGAAGATGGTAAGCATTAAGCATCTTTATCATGCTGTGCTTCTCCAAACAAACATGACCTTGCTTTTAAGATCACTCTATTCATTTTGCAACACTGCATTTTAGGATAATCTATAAGCAGATGAGACTATGTCAACTTCTTGCCCCCAGTAACATATTGAAATTGTCTGAATCATCCAGTCTTTGATATATAGGCTTTCTCATAAAAATCCATGTAGCAAAATGCTGCTTGCTTATTTCATGTAATAAAATTGTCTATGTCATCTCAGGAGACCAACAATTATTATTAGTGAACACTCTGGCCCAGGCTGTGAACTTTTAACTGTATACATGTGTCTTATTGTCTAGTAAATATATTTTCAAAAATAGCACTGCTAGTCTGCCAAGAGTCAACTCAGAAGGATCTCTGGGCATTCATTCTGATGCTCCTCAAAACTCATTTTAACCTTAGCCCAAGGCAGGAAGTGCTACCATCACACCCTCACTCACCCCAGCCTTAGAAAAATTGCTTTATTTGTAAATTAAAGAGAAATTACTTCCAGTATTAAGCAACTCAGATGCATGCTTTTATTTGGCCTCAAAGAAAGATTATTACATTTTTATTAGTCCAAAATCTTTTGTACACCTGCTAGCCTTCTATCTTAAAACCTCTTTTGAAGACAAATGGACCTAATATTTCCCCCAGCCCTAACTAAGAGCAACATAAATTACATTTCCCATTAAGGAGGATTTAAATGGAGATAGCACTTTACTCAGTCTTTCTTTGTAGATTATATCACAGAAATCGTCCAGGGCCAAATTTAAAACACATTTATTTTAGAGTTTGCCAAGTTGGGTATTACTTTGCAATTTTAGTACCATTTGATTTCATGTAAAAATGTTTTTCTTGGGGCGCCTGGGTGTCTCAATTGGTTGAGAATCAGACTTCGGCTCAGGTCATGATCTCACAGTTTGTGGGTTTGAGTCCCACGTCGGGCTCTGTGCTGACTGCTCAGAGCCTGGAGCCTGCTTCTGATTCTGTGTCTTCCTCTCCCTCTGCTCGTCTCCTACTTGCAATCTGTATGTGTCTCTCTCTCTCAAATAAATAAATGTAAAAT
Source organism: Helogale parvula (assembly GCA_004023845.1). NCBI lineage: Eukaryota > Metazoa > Chordata > Mammalia > Carnivora > Herpestidae > Helogale > Helogale parvula. Next base: position 15,490 of record PJEM01016144.1, on the reverse strand, counting down.
ATAATAATAATTAAAAATGTTTTTCTTTCTTCACTTTGCTCCCCAAGGCCCATTTACATCTTTCTGTCTCTAAAATCTATTTGCAGCAAAAACACTGGAAAAAATGTGAATTTTGAAGTAGCCCTACTTTTGTTTGAAAAGCATTATGGTCTGTTCTGTAAAAACGAATCAGAAGCTTCCAGCGTTATTACCCATTTTACCCCATTGTAATGAGCATACTATATATTGTTTATGGAGCTGTTGGAAGCAAGCTGAGAAATGATTCAACTGGTGGTTGGAAGCACATTTTACTACACATCTATATGTAACGAATGCAATCACATTGCACTTGCTGCCCCCAGCACTGCCCAAGATCTATGATCAAAGTCAGCATAACACTCCTTTAGAGCTCTATCATTTCTTTTCAAAGGATTAATAATGCCTTCATAATTTTTGTTTCATTTAATTTATAGGATCCTTTATTTTAGGAGATCAATACATGTAAATTGTTCTTCAGTGTAGCAGACACTCCTTGTTGCCTGGCCTGGTGAATCCTAGAGTGAGGTCATGTGATTTATGCTACTAAACACACTTGACAACAGATTGAGGATGCCAATATATGCCAGTATACGATCAGTCTGAAGGTCCAAACTGTTAACATGGTTCCTTTTGTTTCATTTCAGATCTCAGGAGATCTCGATCCTGGTCCAAGAGAGTTTGCCCAACTGAAGTCTGGGAGAGAGCACTTTGTAAAAAAAAGGTCATGAATGACCCACTCGTGGAATAAAACCTCATCTAACAGCTTCATTTATTATAAAGCTTCTTTAGAAAATCACTCAAAGGACAGGAAAGCTATCATTAGGGTGTGCTTAAAATTCTATGAAGGTACAATTCTGCATCTATATTTTAAATTAAAAACTAAGAAATCTATAATAATATTTTTTATTACCACAATCTCACATTGAGTGCTTTTGGCAGGCCCACATGGTGAAGTGAACTTCATATAATTATCATTTGATTATCTCACAGCTCTGTGAGATGACTCCTATTGTCCCTGCATCATAGGTTTTAGAAACCATACAGAAAGGTTTAGTAACTTGCTTATTTTCACATGTTCCATCAAGTTCACAAGTGTTCACAGAGTTCAAAAACTCTTCCTGCGCTGTTGCTGGGAATGCAAACTGGTGCAACCATTCTGGAAAACAGTGTGGAGGTTCCTCAAAAACCTATCAATAGAACTCCCCTATGACCTAGCAATAGCACTGCTAGGGATTTACCCAAGGGATACAGAAGTGCTGGTGCATAGGGGCACATGTACCCCAATGTTCATAGCAGCAATGTCAACGATAGCCAAATCATGGAAAGAGCCTAAATGTCCATCACCTGGTGAATGGATCAAGAAGATGTGGTGTATTGTAATGGAGTATTACATGGCAATGAGGAAGAATGAAATATGGCCACTTGTGAAAGTGGATGGACCTCAAGGGTGTCATGCTAAGCAAAATAAGTCAGGCAGAGAAGGACAGATACCATATGTTTGCACTCGTAGTTCTAACAGGAGAACAGGAGAAACCTAATGGAGGACCAGGGGGAGGGGAAGAGAGAAAGAGAGTTGGGGAGAGAGAGGGATGCAAAACTTGAGAGACTATTGAATACTGAAAACGAGGGTTGAAGCGGGGGGACGGGGGAGAGGTGGTGGTAATAGAGGAGGGCACTTGTGGGGAAGAGAACTGGGTGTTATATGGAAACCAATTTGGCAATAAACTATTAAAACAAAAACTCTTCTAAAGAGCTTCCTTACCTATATGTTAAGGGTCAAAAATCTTTAACTCATAAAGTTTAAAATCTTGTTCTCATTGTTCAGGGAACAATAACCTAAAAATTAGTATACAAAAGGCTTGAAGAAAATATGAAGAGAAATTGTTTTTTCCAATGGGTTTATGGAAATTTATTTCAGAATGTCACTCTTCAAATCGAGCACAAATTTTTAAAATGACATTATTTGTCCACACCACTCTTAAGAACAAGACTTAAAGTCACCTTCCAAATTGCCTTTTATGATAATGTTCAATAAGCAACAGAGTTCCATTTAAAATATCTTATCTCTCTTTGGTTCGAAACTGCTAATTTATATCAAAACTATCATGCTATAAAGACTTACGTTGGAGCAACCAAAAACATGAGAGGCAAAACAAAATTCTGCAAGATATCACTGACAGCTAAGAATGGGACACCATGAGCACTGGACTCTATACCAATCTTCATCATGACCTTGTTTGTAGATAAAAGCAAGTTATTCAATCCATATGGGTCTCAGTCCAATGAAAAAGTTATTGACTAGAAGATATTACTTAACATTTCTTCAAGTTCTCTAATTCTAAGTAATTTTTTAGGTGAAATGAGACAATAACCAGACCATAATGGTGGGCAGTAGTAAGTATCAAGGATGAATCTGTTCCACATAAAAGTAAAGCACATGCACCAAAAGGCAAGCCCACATGGGTTAAAGACTTGGCATAGTACTTCTAAGTGATAGGGAAGAATGTATTTCAGTTTTCCAGTTCTATTTATACACAGTAAAATATTTAAGAGAATATTTAAACATTCTTTTGAGGAACAATTAAAAGACTATTTGTAATCTTGAAGGCAATATTCAAGAAAAATATATATTGTTCGCAGATATTTTTAAAAAATCAGTGCTTAACAGTATTTTGGGCAAAGGAAAATTGTGAATAACATGGTATGCAGCTGTGTATGGAAAAACTAAAAATGGAACTGTAATTTGGTCTTAAATTAGAAACACATACGAGTTTTGTTAACAATTTGAGAGTGATATTAATTTGTTTCTTTCACTCAATTGTTTTATATGTGTCAAAGAGAAGAGAGAGAGAAGGAGAAGAAGAGGAAGAAAAGGAGGAAGGAAGATAAGGATTCAAGACAGGAGAGGGAAAGAGAAAATGTGTGACCACTAGGGACAGATATCACAGTTCAGATGTGAACTTTATTCTGCTTACAGTTAGGTTCTCTAAAATAGGCAGAAGTACTTTAACTTGAAAAGATAAACCATTGAAATTCTTTCAGACTCAACTAAAAAGGCAACGTGTTTTAGACAAACCTATGACTTCTTAGCTGTATAATCTAATAGTTCTTCAGCCTTACCATTACTTCCAATAACAGACACACAAATACAAAACCAATGAAACCCATTAAAAAGTCCTATGAGACTGTGAAAACTATATTTGACTAAGTTATAAAATCTAAGGGCATAAATAGATCTATTTGTATTACTTGAGCTCAGTAATGATTACTAAATGACCATAAATGTTTCTTATTTAAGCCATACCTCACTGTAAACAGGCCAGATTCCCATGTAGATTCAAGGACACATTCAATTTCAGGAGACTGATCTAAACAATCTAATACATTTTCTAGGACATTTATTTAATGCTTAAAAAGGTGAACAATGGTACTCACATGTGTTAAGTCACACAAAATCAGAAAGAAAGAGATTAAGAAATGCATTAATCTTTGTCACAATACAAGATACTATCAAGTTAGTCCTTAAATGACTTCTCAGCACCCAAGGATTCCAAGTTGACTCCCTTTTGTTCTATGTCTAAATTGAAAGTTGTGCTACAGTAAATCTGGAACATTCATTTGCATAATAATAACCCAGCTATTTGTTAACAAGTACTATTCCTCAACCTAGTCCAACTGATTCTGATTCAGAGATCTGGGTTGCTACCCAGAAATGTACATTTTTAATGGGTACTCTAAGATCTAGAATCTAGGAAACTTCATAGTCTGTACCTTGAGAAATACTGAATGCTTTATTTCTAAGGCTCTTTCCAGCTGTAAAATGTTTAGGCCTTGTAGAATAGAAAATGGTAAAAAGAAAGCAGAGGAATAAACATGAATGATGATATAGAAGGACACATAATATTAATGAAAGATTCATTCTTCATCAGTACATACTGCCAATATGCCAAGCATAGTACATAGTAATAAAGAGATGAAAAAGAGCTCTCATTCTACTAGAGGTGACAATAATAAAATAATTATGAGACAGTAAGGTAAGTGCAGTAATGGAGAAGGGAAAACAGAAAAGTATTCTCCTCTCTGATAGAGAGAATAAGGATAAGAAAGGATTATTTTTCTCGTTTTTATTTTCCTCTTTTCCTTTTCCTCTTCTTTTTTGCACTAATACTTTCTAATATCCACCCCCAAGATGACTCAGATCAATACCTAATATCATCTATGTTATTATCTCTATTGTCATGTAATTTTATACAAATACTATCTACACCCAGAAACAAATACACATATATATATATATATCTGATTTTTTTCATTATTTACCATGCTGTGGCAGACAGACTCTATCAGACTCCTGATATTCTCACCCATGTATAATTCCCTCACCATGAGAAAGGTGTGATCTATGACCTATGATCTAGTAAATGAAGTACACCAAAGCTTATTGGGTATTCATGATTACATGTATGTAATTATGTTACATAAAATTATAATGCCTATCTTCATGAAAAATTGTCTCATTGTTACTGGTTTTGAGGAAGCAAGAGGCCATATTTGAAAAACTCACATGGCAAGGAACTGAGAGCATCCCACATCTGACAATCAGAAAGAAACTTGGGCCTTCAGTCTGCCAAATCACAAGGAACTGAATGTTGCAGCAACCACATGAGCTGAGAAGTGAATCCTTTCTCAGTCAAGCCTCAAATGAGACCCCAGCCTCAGCCGACACCTGGATGGCAGCCTTGTGAGATCCTGAAGAGAGGACTCAGTTAGGCCATGCCCAGGATCCTGAGTCACAGAATCTTGAGAAAATAAGTGTGTAATATTTTAATCCACTAAATTTGTGGGAATGTGGCTATGTGACAATAGATAACGAATATACATATAAAATGGAACTATATAGAATACATTAAAAGGTAACTATCTCAGTTTTGCCTGAGCCTTGACTACCTGATCATCTGGGTAGGATGTGCAAAGTAGACTATTGAAACCAAAGTTCAGACCATTTCCCAATCTTTCTTCAGGGTCTAAAAAAGTTGTGTTTAAAGACACCAGAGTTGGAGACTGAAGAGAGGATTTCATTGGAAAGAGCTATCAATTTGCAGAGTGCCAATTCCTGCTCCCATGGGAGACTGGGTAGAAGGACTTATCCCTCACCTAAAGCCTAGTGTGAGGAAGATCAAAGAAACTACTTAGAAAGTTTGATACACAGCTCCAATGCCTATGGAGCTACAAAGTGAGTGAATTGCTAAAGGGGGCTTGGTGGAAAATTAGACAGGCATTATGGGGAATTAAATGTGGTCTATCTACAGAAGGCCAAATATGTCTTTTCTGTGGACAAGATACGACCACAGAAGAGACAGCGGGGTGGAATTATTATAAATCCTGCCCCAGAGGGCTGTTTGGAGTGTTGGAGAAGTCTCAGCAGAGGGAAATTGAAGGGCACCAGCAGATGCTCAGGGGACTAGGAAGAAGTAGGAAACTACCAGACAAAAGAGTTGAATCAGCCCAAGTCAAGCGAATTGCAGGAAGATATGTCCAGTTATCCAAAGAACCCATGGACTATCCATTAGAAGTAGAGTCAGCCTTAAGCATCCACCAAGTCCAAGGAATGCCAAGTGAGGCTAACTCTCACAGAACATCTTTCCTGATTCTTTACGTTTTTTTTTTTCTCCTCTCTTCTTCCAGTACTACATCCTTGATTCTGGAAGAATTGGAAACCAGTGTTAGACAATTGTGGGAGAAAGAATAGAAACACAGAAAGGTAGTTAGGTTCCTCTTTAGCATCAAACCAGAGCTAGGGAGAGAAGTTTTCACTTTGAATAAAGTCTTTAATTATGACACTGACTGAACATATTAATTAGTGAACAGAGTCTTTTTTTTAAGCCCAAATAATTTAAAGATGTTTTACTATTCAATAGTGAGAAGTAAACAATGAGTTTGCCTTATATTTTATCCAATAGCCAAACTTCTAGAGCTCTACTAAATAGTTGTTTAAGAGCAGTCATGAGTGAGAAATAATGCCTATGATTACCTCCTATAAATCCTGCTCTTTTGATGGTTTTCTGCACTTTTTTCATTCAACTAAACTTCACAGAAGTCTGACTTCTCGCAAGTCATGTCCTGTGACTCTAGGAATTATAACTCTAATGCATTTATTCATAATGGTTTGAATGAAGCATAAATCTCTTTGATCTGTTGATGGGAACACTCTTTTCCCCTGTCAGGTTTTATTTGCTTGTTTGCTCCTTTAAGCAGCAGTTCTGGGATTAAGGATGCAGCAATTAACATCATCTATATAAATTTTTAAATATTGATGCTTCTCACTTCTATAAGATATTCCTAGGAATGAAATTTCTTGATTGAATGATATGTACACATATTTGATAAAGGCTAAACCCTTAGCATTTTCACCAGTAATGAATGAGTGATTTTCATCATGCTTTAGCCAGAAATACTTGTTAAAACTCATCCATTTTTGCCAGCATACTGGGTGCAAAGTGAACATTGTTTTGTTAATTCATATTTATTTGAAGAGCAGAAAATCTGAGCATCCATGATTTTACAGAACAAAGATTCTTAAATTGGTAGAAGTTTTTATAAAGGTATACTAGACATACCTACCAATATGTTATAAATCTGAAACCAAGAAAATTTTGATTGACTTGTTAGTATCACACAGTTCCTCACTGGCAAACTTAAACTAAACATTGCAGTTGTGGTCTCTTATTTTTCAAGGCAATATTCCTTTAATTAGAAGCCACTCTTTATTAGGAAAATATATGATTAGTAGATAAATAAGCATAGATAATAAACACCATTAGTTCCAAAAGGGAGAGAAAGGTCACTATGAGCTATGGTAAGCACAGAAAAAAGAAACTAAAAGTTTAGAAAGGGTAAAAAAAATTCTTCTTCCTTAGAAGAACCACATTCATTCAGTTTATAAGCCGCTCCTTGGAACAATGTCAAATGTAAGGTAAACTCAAGAAATAATTGAGGTTAAAATCCCCTAGTGAATTACTGTTTTATGATAAACAATGTATGCCAATTGCCTAAAAGAATTACTCACACAAAAAATCTGACTTATTTCTTTGATGTGAGGACAATTCTATATAAGAAAATCCATACATATACTTTTTTAAAATTCTGGTACAGCTAAAATACAGTGTTATATTAGTTTCAGGTGTACAATAAAGTGATTCAACCATTCCATACATTACAGAGTGCTCATCAAAATAAGTGCACTCTTAATCCCCATCTCCTATTTCATGCATCCCTGACGCACCTCCCTTCTGGCAACCATCAGTCTGTTCTCTGTAGTTGAGTCTATTTTTTAATTTGTCTCTTTTTAAAATAAAATAAATTTCTTTTCTTTCTTAAATTCCACATATGAGTGAAATCATCTGCTATTTGTCTTTCACTGACTGATATATTTTAATTAGAATTATACCCTCCAGGTCCATCCATGTTGTTGCAAATGACAAGATTTCATTCTTTGTTGTGGCTAAGTAATATTCCATTGTGTATATACACCACGTTTTCTTTATCCATTCTTCTATTGATGGACACTTGGGCTGCTTCCATATCTTGGCTATTGTGGATAATGCCACAATTAACATAGGAGAGTAATATTCTATTTTCCACTGGTAAATACCCAGTAATGAATTTACTGGATAATATGGTAATGCAGTTTTTAATTTATTGAGGAACCTCCATACTATTTTCCACAGTGTCTATACCAGTATACATTGCCACCAATAGTGCACAAGTGTTCCTTTTTCTCCATATCCTTGCCAACACTTTCTTGTGTTTTTTAATTTTAGTCACTGACACCTGTGAGGAGATACCTCACTGTTGTTTTGATTTGCACTTTCCTGATGATGAATGATGTTGACCATGTCTTCATGTGTCTGTTGACCATCTGTATTTCTTCTCTGGAGAAATGTCTTTTCATGTCTTCTGCCCATTTGAAATTGGATTATTTGGTTTTTTTGTTGTTGAGTTGTGTAAGTTCTTTATATACTTTGGATACTAACTTTTTATGTGATATGTCATTTGCAAAGATCTTCTCCCATTCAGTGATTTTCTTTGATAGTTGTTTTTTTTGTTGTTGTTGTTGTTGTTGTTTTTTGCTGTGCAGAGGTCTTTTATTTTGAAGTAGTTCCAATTGTTTATGTTTGCTTTTGTTTCCCTTGCCTCAGGAAACATATCCAGAAAAATGTTACTATGGCTGATGTCAGAGAAATTACTGCCTGTTCTTGCGTCAGAGAAATTACTGCCTGTTTTTGCTTCTAGAATTTTTGTGGTTTCAGGTCTCATATTTAAGTCTTTAATCCATTTTGAGTTTATTTTGGTGTATTGTGTAAAAAGTGGTCGTTTCATTTTTTTGCATGTAGCTGTCCAGTTTTCCCAACACCATTTGTTGAAGAGACTGTCTTTTTCCTATTGCATTTTCTCACCTATTAATTAAGACTAATTGGCCATATAATCATGGGTTTATTTCTGGGCATGCTATCTTATTCCATTGAACTTTGTGTCTATTTCTCTGCCAGTGCCATACTGTTTTGATTACTACACTTTGTAGTATATCTTAAAATGTGGGATTATCATGTCAGACTCTGTGCTGACAGCTTGCTCAGAACCTGGAGCTTGCTTCGGATTCTGTCTCTCCTCTCTCTGCCCCTTACCCCATTTGTGCTCTGTCTCTCTTTGTCTCTCAATAATAAAGAAATGTAAAAAATATTAAAAACAATAATATGTGGGAATGTGAAACTTCATACATATACTTTTTTAGAACTATTTTTAAGAGTAGTGTAAAATACTATATACATAAGATAAAAAAGAAATGGTATGAACAAGACCTAGATAATTTTATGTTACTCAGATTCAAAATTTTTCCTTAAATATTTTAGAGAATTGTAAAAAATGTTTTAAAACAATGAAAGGAAAGCAAACAAGAAAAGTCTATAACAGAAGTCTGTAATATTACTTTTTAAATAGCATTCAGTGTGCCTACGAAGAATGGGACATCTGGGATATTTAACTATGAAACACAAATAAAATAAGCTCTGTTTCAGTTGAGGATGGTCAACATATGAATTTTGTATCCTTTAGAGATATATTTAAAAATGATCTCAGAAAGTTTGAATTTTCACATGAGAAATTTATATTTTTACTCCAAATCTGCAAGTGTTATTATACACCCAGTTATGTGCCAATGATTTTGATATATGTTAATTAATCAAGCTTATGAAACATGGTTGTTACTTTCATGTAACTTAAAATATAAGATGAAAGGATGTTGGAGCACATTGATGTTTTTTAAGTTTATTTATTTATTTAGAGATAGTGAGAGCTGAGCAGGGGAGAGAGAGAGAGAGAGAGAAAGAGAGAGAGAGAGAGAGAGAGAGAGAGAGAGAGAGAGAATCCCAAGCAGACTCCTTGTTGTCAGTGTGGATGTCGATGCAGGGCTCAATGTCCCAAAGTGTGAGATTGTGACCTGAGCCAAAATCAAGAGTCAAATGCTTAACCTACTGAACCACCCAGGTGCTCCCACTGCTTTTTTTTTTTCTTTTGAGTCCATTGCTAATTAACCAACTCACTTGCTGTTAGAATATCACTTTTGTCACTGTCTTAAATAATATACTGGGATTACTGTGAGTCTCTTGGTGTGATCGTTTTGTGTTATTTTAATAGACTATGCAAGGCCCAGTGGTTTTCTCATCACAGCATTTTAAAAATGTGGTTTAGTTTATGTTTTCAGGAAAGCCACACTTTCTTTCTGCTTCCTCTAAACTTAAATGGAAGTTATTATCTATACTACTAACTTAACACTTATTTCTTGTGTTTCCTTCACTCATCCAACTCATACCTGGAGCATTTATTATGGTTCATGCACTATTCTGAACGCCTTTTAATATTTCTGGTTATATTTTTAAGGTTATATATTTAGGGAAGCATACAACCCTCAACTAAGTTTGCAACTCTGTCATGCCAAAGAAATAGATATATTTATTATGTATATACACTACTATTTAATGAATCTAGCACTTACCTACATGGGTTCTCTTTTAGTATAATATGACATCCGGAACCAAATTACATCAAACTACTGTGATTCAAATGCTGGATCCAGGGATGACTACCTGTGTGATTTTGAACAAGTTATTTGACCTGAGCCTAATTTTCAAATCTGCCAAATTAGGATAACTAAACACATATAATAAATAGTAACTGAGATGCTGCATGGCATGGTGTTTTTAGTATATAATTGGTACATGGCATGTGCCAGTTATTAGTATTAAAGTAGGAATGTGGTTAAAACGTTTTCAATATATCATAGTTCTTTAACTGTAGAATATAGAAGTCAGGGCAGCCCTGACTAAAGTCCAGCAAAGAAGAGGAATTTTAGGAAAAAATGGGCAAGTCATTTAAATTTTGATGACTTAAGCTCTCATATGTAAAATTTCCAAAAATAGATAAAATTTTCTCTGAAATTCATTCAAATTCTACTACTCTTTTATTCTATCACTAAAACAAAGTATACCAGCCTTTCATCGTAAGATACAGCATCAGTCACACATACCAAGTGTAAAAGTTATGTGATAAGAAACTCGTAACCATTTACGCACCGAGTTCCTTTGTGCACTCATTGCTCACCTCTCTAAGGCAGCAGAACACAATTAAATGAAGCTTATGAAAGAATGAGATATTGCCAAAAAACAAGGCATTATTTATTCCTTAAAGGCAAAATACTGAACTGCTTGAAAAGCGGTAGGTAACCATCTCACAGAGAGTTCCATGCTATTAATTTGGGATACATTTCACAGGCAATGCTTTTATCATAGTGATTCAGGAAAAAGTAACTGCCAAACATTTTCTCAAATAGTTGAAAAACGAAAAACCCAACTCTGTGAGAAGCAGATGTTGGCTAGTGTTCTCTCTTTTCCCCTCCTATCTACCGTAAATCACATATACCACCATCTTTACAGTGTTTTGACCTTTTAACAATTTCACTATGAAGAAAAGATTATGATTTCCTAAATGTCTATACTCTGTAGAAGTTTTCCCTAATAAAATGCATTTGAATAATTCATGTAAAACAAATCTTGATTTCCTCACAGATAATAAAGGACAATAACAGTGTTATCTGGATCTCGTTTCAACTGCTTTGCTCAGCTTAATTGCAACAAATTCCATCATCCTTTCCAATTCGATTTTCTCTATCAAATGTTTTTGAATCCCAATCTGTGCCTTGGAGGGAAACCGTGCTTATTGACCTCAATATAATTATCAGCAGTCATCCATGAAGCACAGCATGTATTGTACAAATATTTGGACTGATCATCTATGGTGCCAGAAAGTTTAAAAATTGTCTTGCTTCACACACGATTTGTCCTCTAAAAATATCGACAGACACTGTTAACTTGACAAGAGAGGAAAAGGGGGAAAAATTAGATGCGGGTGGGTGAAAGAGAGTAGTACTCAGTGTTTGTAAGGCAATTCTGGACTATCACTAATTAAGGAAAATAGAAAAGGTCGGAAGTAATGGAAATGTCATAATTTAACATTCCAAGAAGAAACAGGAATAAGCAAGAGAAAGGCCCTGTGATGATACCTCTGTTCTGGACAGCTCTTTGGTCCCTTTTCTTTAAAGCTTATTAATGGCTAAAGAAGAAATATTAGTGAGGACCAAAGAAATGAAGCTTGTTAGTTTAAGCTTTCTATTGGCAACCCATGTAAAGAGACACAAATTAGGAGTGAGACCTGGAACACATTATTCACCTCTTACACCTCAGTTTTCTCAACTGCAGAGTGTTTTGACTAGACAGTGGCATTGCCACTGTCTATGCCAGCTCTCATTTCTAAGATTTGTATATGCCTGGCTGATTTGGCTGTCAAGAGAATGCAGTCATCCAAACAACAAATTAAATTAGCTATAGCAATTTTTAAATCAGCAAAACAATTATTTAGTTTCGTTTTAATTTTTAACTGACTCGGCTTTTCTACTAGTTGACAAGAATATACATGTAAAGAAACGGAAGCTGATGCAGCCTTAGAAATTTGAGTTTAAAACATTCTCAAGAGAACTAAACAAAAATGAATCATGAATACATGATGATCAAATGGTGTTCAGTTTGAAATATGACTTTGAAGATATCAGTATTTACAAGAAAGAGAATCTATTGAAAAGCAAGTTGGAGTAAATGATCACAAAAACTAACCTTTCCTTTTTTGTTTAACAAAACAGACTTCAAATAGAGTCATTCAAAAATATATCTCTCAGAGTAAGAGGGAAGAAACTAGGGAACTTAGAACAAAAATTTAGAAGCTCAAAAAATATTTGTTAAATGAATGAATATTAGGTTATCTGATATCATGATAAAGAAACAGGATTTGTGTTCTGTAAGGATGTCCCCATGCAAAATTAGGATATTAGAGGTTATCGTGAATACTTCCTTATTCTGAATCCCTTAACACTCTCATGACCTAATCAGCAATCAATAAATCAATTAGTAAAAATGCATTTTTCATCCCTACTCTTTATCTGCTGTTCCTCTTGTAGTGAAGAACTCTTTGATGAGCCTGTATTCCCTTGTTCAAAGGCTCAGGGTACTTATCTTTCTACCCCAAGAGGAGATGTTTATGCACCCTCAAACCCAAAACCCACCTAGAAAAACTGAATGAGTAGAAACAGTTAACTTAAAGTTACTTTTATTTTTTTTATATTTCAACAATAGAATGGGATTGTGCTTGAGGGAAGCATGAGAATTTGATTTGGTTAGATTGAATTATGGCTTATAAATCAACATACCTTTATCACTCACCTAACATATGAAAAGCACTTTAAAATATATGACACTGTCCATGGCCAAGGAGGACACAATTTACACTATTTACAGAAATAACTAGTATATAAAAATTTAAGAAAAAATAATACAGTAATTCCAGTGTACTAAATGAATAATTCACTGATTACACACACACACACACACACACACACACACACACACACATACACACATTGTTCTTTGAGTTAGGAGGAGAATAAGGTCTCTGTGATCTATAACGTTTCTTTTTTTAAGTTTATTTATTTATTTTTGAGAAAGAGCACACGTAAGCATGTACAGGGAAGAGGCAGAGAGAAGGAGAGAGAGAATCCCAACCAGGCTGTGCATTGTCACCAGGGAACCTAATGAAGGGCTCAAATTCGCAAACTGTACGATCATGACCTGAGCCAAAACCAAGAGTTGGATGCTTAACTGAGACACCCAGAAACCCTGAGCTACAATGTTTCTTGGAGGTGACTAGTACTATATAGACCTTGAAGAACTGGTGAAATAGCTATCAGAAAAAAGTGCATTTATATAAATAGATTGATATTATTAAATATTAAAAAGTAGGTAATATTGACTATAAAATCAAGCCTATACAAAACAATGACACATTGTGGAGGAGGTATGTAGAATTCGATAGGGTCCTTGTGAAAAACCAATGGCGTCAGAATCCAATGTAGTTATTCTATCTTTGAGTTGACTAGAATAAATCTAACCACTATTAATTAAAATAAAGAGGTTATGTCACTGAAGTATTCTTGTGAATAACTAACACTATGTAAATGGACACAAGCAATAACAGAGACATATCCAACTAATAGATTTAGCAAACAGATGAAGAGAGTATAATGAAAAGCTGTCTATGTCAAAGGGCAGGACACCTGGATCCAGCTTCAAGTTTCCCACTAACTAACTGAATCACCTCAGTTCTTCAATAACCACTCTTCAACTCTTGGAATTTTACCCTATTTGTGAAAGGTTGATATTGGAATAAATGACCATTAAGGTCCCTTTCTGTTCTAAAATTCTGAATCCATACAGAATGAGGGTATTAGTTGAAACCTCTTTCCAAGACAGGCTAAGTTAGCCATTAGTTCTTCAATTTCTTCTTGCTATAAATGGTGTGTCACTTATGAGATCAAAGCAGGTGCTTCCTAAGATGCTCCAGATCCTAGTAAAAGGTGTGCTGCTTGAAAATTTACTTGATTTATTCCTCACCCAGTGTGAGATATTATTAAATATTATGACCAATTAGTAAAGAGAATTTGTATTTTTTTATGTTGGGGAAAAATGTTACTGCTACACAATATTATTTATGAAAGAAAGGGTAGTGAGGAAAACATACCAGGCATTCATAAAAAACAGAAACACCTTACCACTTCAGAAGTAGGTTATATTTAAGAGAAAGGATATTATATAAAAGAAAAAAAAATAAAAAACAGTAAAGGACTGATTTTGGAATGTGTCATTAGACCCAGAAATCAAGAAAATAAATTAATGGATATTCTTGTTATTAGGACTAAACTTTCCCTTTCAGCGTCAGGTATATTCCATTTTCTCTTCTTTTCTTTCCTTTCCTTTCTTTTCTTTTCTTTTTTAATGTTTTATTTATTTTTGAGAGAGAGGGAGAGAGACATAGTGGGCAGGGGAGGGTCAGAGAGAGAGGGAGATACAGAATCCGAAGAAAGGCTCCAGGCTCTGACCTGTCAGCACAGAGCCTGACACAGGGCTCAAACCCACGAACCGCTAGATCATGACCTGAGCCGAAGCTGGACGCTCAACCAACTGAACCACCCAGACTCCCCTGAACTCTATTTTCTACTCTTATAAAGGGAGTAAATAACTTTGTTTTATTTCTCTAGTTCTCATCTTTCAGTTAACCATTATTACTCTATAAGATTTAAATTCCTAAATAGATATGCTCTTATCTTTCATTGGTAAAATTCTAAAGCACAAAGTTATTTAATCATCACTGTTATTTATCTCAGTACTGTATTCCAAAACTTATTAGGAACTATTGCCATCCACTAACAACCAGAGAAACTAGTGTTACAATGTATATCCTTATATATAAAAGGTTTAAATGCATCAGTAAGAAAAACTACATTCCTCCTTCAGCCTGCAATTACACTATTGACATATGATGTTCCATCCATTTGGAAGTTATATTTCTAATGCTAACATCTTTCAATTTTTTCATATGCTCCTAGATATCAAATACTTTTCTTTTCTCATGGTCCATTATTACTGCAAACTCATCTTAAGGATGGAATCCCGGTATCTACTCCAGCATAAAGATATCATTTAATAATGTCAATATTAAATTAAGTCCACAATGTGCCAACTTTTGTGTATAATATGAAAAGCCTTGAATTTTTGCCTAATGGAAACATGCTTTTAAATCATAATATATTTTTATATAGATAACAGACATACTCTTTAAAATATTCTTTTAGAAAATGCAAAATGCTTATTGACTCATGATGTGGTTTCATCTTAGCTTGGGCAAACCATTCAGTACTATTGAAGCTTGAAAAGATGTGAGTTCTTTGTGTGCAGTCTTTCATTTATGCACGTGAGAGGGTTTTCTTTTTTTTTAAATATTTTTATTTAATACATTCCATCAGGGACAGAAATTA